>KE506360.1:39209-58506 GCA_000441515.1 Elaeis oleifera
TGTGGCCCCGAACGGCCCACTACCAGATGGTTACAGACATCGCTGTCAATCAGTTACGCTTTTGGTCTATAAAAAGGGACCCCCAGATATGTTCTTCTCTAAGCTCTAAACTCTATCTCAAAACTCTGCTAAAATTTTCATTCGAGCACTCCATTTCTGTTGAGACAGAGAACTGACTTGAGCGTCGGAGGATCTTGCCGGAGCAATCCCAACTCCAGTTTAGACTTTCTTTGCAGGTCCCAGCGGCGACCGTGGCTCTCTCAACTCCAGCTTCTCCGGCGTCGGTAGAATTTTGCACCAATAGGATCATTATGGAGATAATGATTGATCCGAAAGATTGGTATATGATCACTTCCTTCGAATAGATGAATCTTGAATCTATGATCTGGAGAAACCAGGGTGAAAGTAGAGATACTTGTTAAAAATAAGGATACTGAGCATGACCAATCACCAATGTCACCAAGATTTCTACCTTCACATCAGTGATTTGTTCATAGCTGTGATTGTGTATCTAGTTTTCTAACTTGAGATGCATCGACAGTTCATCTTAAGGGTGCTGCAGTTTGGCTACATCATAACTCTGTCTCCTAGACATACGGAGCCTTGAAGTATATGTTGGCTGCAGTATGTTCATTATAAAAATTGGATTGTATCAAGATGGGATATATCAACCTCGGTAGAGAAGTAGTCTTATGTAGTCATAAGATTGAGTCCTAAAGCCCATGGCCATGGTAGTGTGAAAGATAAAAAGAGTTTCTATTAGATTTCACATCAGACTCCAATCAATAATTCTATCATATGATAGGTATAAGGTTTGATGAGTTAATCTTGATCTTGATTCTATCGAAACTCACGATAGAAGAACTGAATCACACGGTAACTGCATTTTGAGGTTCTTTTTCAATTCTAATGGGTTACCACTACATATTGCTAGATATCACTAATAAATTGTGAAAACTCACACGATCATGATGGATCGATGATACTTGATGAGTGTGAGTTAGAATTATTCCAACCTATTGAAAGAAGCTTTAATGATACTATGATGGAGATCATGGTATATTTTACTACCAGACTGAATTGAACCTATGAGGTCACACAATAAGAGATTTGATCTGAGCTTGATCCAATTGGACCTATGAAGTTACAATTGGATTAGAATTTGATAAAATCCTATTGGATTTAGATGCACTATGCTAGCACATGGTTAAACTCAAATTCTTCTCTAGACTTGGTTCCTTATTAGATAAGGTTTAGATTAAGTCAATAGTCTTCATCCTAACCTAATCTATTTGGATCATGTAGGGCACCATATTGGGTGCCTCATTTAGGTTGGACTAAGTCAATTAATTGGCTGATTTTTCTTCCTTAACTTTTGCTATTTGGTATAGATGTTTTAGAAAGGAATAAGGAGGGCACATGCCATCTCTGGATGAGATCCAGAAAGGCACATGCCTCCTTTCTTGGAATATCTACATGTGCATGGCATGTGGAATTGTGTGAAAGAATGAGAGGGGCACATGCCCCTCTCTAATTTTAGCTTGTGGAGGATGAAGAAAGGCACATGCCCCATCTCTCTCTTGCTTGGATGAGGACAAGTGGCTGCCAAGTATTGGTACCCACTTCATCTTTCTATTTGGGAGAGATGACATTCTCTTTCAGATAGATTTTTCTTAGAAAGAAAATCTGAATAAAAGAATGTGTTGTTATGAGATAACAACTAGCCATTTTACCCTTTTATTTGAATTCAAATCAAGGGTCTATAAATAAGCTACCTTTAGGATTTGCAAAAAGAGATGAAAATCGGATTTTCATAATCTCTCATTGTGTCCACGCCTTCTCTCCCTATCCACTCTATCCAACACCCAAGAGTTGAGCGTCCATATCTTCTCACACCTAAGATTATTAGGCTAGTTCCTCTTATACCAAGAAAGTCTCAAGTGTTGAGATCAGAAAGAAGATCAAGTATTGATCTAAGATCCAGAAAGGCTATCAAGAAGAATGATCCAAGATTGATCCCGATCGATATCTATAGAGGTCGGACACGTGCACGGCTAATCTGCGAACCTCCTTTAGATCTATATTTTTCGGATTGTGGTGCTCATCTACCCATGCAAGGTGATGAGATCACCCCTCTCTATTTGTATGCTGATATAAATACTAAGTAAATCTGATTTAGATCTATGCATAACATGTCGGGTTAGAAAATTTTGAAAGTCTGCTGCATCTGATCCGATCTGATCCAATCCGATCCGATCCGGTGCACAACCCGATCCTTCAAAAGGAGGAGAAAGGATGATGATGCTTGAAGATAGAGGAGAGGCTATTTGAAAGAGCCTGCTTGCTCTAACATGGGAGGAGAAAGATGACTGAAGGTGGATCAATATCTTCCACACCTACTGCACTATTCAAAAAAGATCTGCAAAGTCATCATCGATAGAGGTAGCTATGAGAACATCATCTCCCTGGAGGCCATCATGAAGCTGTACCTAACAACTAAAAGCATCCTCGGCCTTATAGCTATCATGCTTCCAAAAAGGGAGCAAGGTGATTGTTGATAGTCACTGTCTTATATCATTTTCTATTAGATAGAAGTACTTTGATAAAATTTGGTGCAATGTCATTACCATGGATGTTTGCCATCTGCTCTTGAGAAGGTCTTGGTAGTATTATCGTAGTGTTACTTATGATGGTCACTGAAATACTTATTTATTTTGGAAGGACCGTCAGAAGATTACTCTGATGTCGATGAAGAAGGAGGACTTATCTAAGCCAAAGTCAGATACTAGCATCAACCTTCTGATGAAGTACTCTTGCTCGAAGGAAGTAATAGAGACTGACCATTCCTTAGTAGTGGTGGAGAAGGGCGAGTTGGCTGAGCAAGAAATCCCATCCATGGTACATCCTATCCTTCAAGAGTTTGCTGATGTTTTTCTGAAGAATTGCCCGTAGGAGGACTACCACCAGAAAAGATAAGGAGGCCACTGACAAGCATCAGAAGAAGTTAACTTTTGAAGTCAGTGATTTCATGTGGGCTATTCTGACCAAGGATCAATATCTTGTGGGAGAATACATCAAGCTGAGCCAGCAAAAATTGATCCACTCGAGATAATCGAAAAGATCAATGATAATGCTTATTAGTTGAAGCTACCTAATCATCCTTGTATCTCTGATATGTTCAATGTGAAGTACTTGATTTTCTACACAAGTGATTCATCAGAGGATGAAGAGACTTCTAACTCGAGGATGAGTTCTTTCTAGTCTGAAAGCATGACATAGACATCTTAGCCAATCAATATCTTGATTTAATAGATCTGACCTGAAAGGATTGAAAATAAGCTGATTGCACCTTGTCCTATCGATTTTGACACTGCTGTGCTAGAACGGGTGTAACTCTATCATCCGATGTTAAAATTGCTATTAATACTCTAATTTGGAAAGCTTTTTTCATGCTTTATAAGTCCATCCACTTTGCCATCACATCCAATATCGTGGCCAAATTCTATCATTTGACAGGTCAATAGGAGTAGGAGAATCTAAGATGAATTGAACGTTTGAGTTATAGTCTTATTCCTTTTCCTATTTTGTTTCAAATATCTTTTGCTATTAAGTTAAGACTTTTACTCTATAAATACGGTCCTTTTGGTCCATGTTGTAATCAATTTAATTTATTTCATGATTATAGAATCAAAAAACTCTAGAAGAGAGTTTTTCTTCCTTTTGTTGTTTTCTTGTTTCGTGTGTCTTCTTCTTTTTTCCATCAAACATGGCCTAAGCTGTGTTAGAATAGTAGAGAAAAGGAGTGGGTGCCGAAAATTAATGAAATCCACTTTGAGCATTTAGTGAACTTTCAAGAAGAGAAATTAAATCTCCAACCACCTCCTTCTTGAGTCTTCGTGTGATTTTCAAAAGGAAGAAGGGCACATTGATTACAAAGCTTTCTTATCTCCTCAACTTGAGCTACTTTGTGACAACTTGATTTTCTAGAGTTGGAGTGATCTATAAAAATATTGAAAATGTGAGAAGCTGTCATCTCTCCAAGCAGTCATTTCTTCTCGTGAAGAAGCTTGTTAGATTGAAGTAACCTACTAGAATCCATTGCCCATCCCAGATCCATCAGATGGTCCTCAGTTCATTTAGAAATTTTGCTCTTAACCTTTGTTTGTGGGCCATATACATTTGTTACCAATGTATCTGCTAAAGATTTTGCTATCACTGAGGGGAAGATAATGCTCAGAGAGAAGACTCCTTTGTGTAGGGAAGTTCCTTTCAGTACGAGGGAGTCCCATGCAGTGAGTATTCCACCCAAAGAGACATTCGCATCTATCATATGCCAGTTCAAATTTTGATCCACAGGAAGACCTGAGAATACTTGCATTGATTGATTGAAGTTTCATTTCTTGAAGGCAGACAATTATGCTGGTCGAGTGGGAGATGGTATCACGTGTTGCTTATCTTTTTACCTCTATCCTAATCCTTTAACATTCTAAATAAATTTTATGTTATTTTATAGCATTGCAAAATTCAATTCTTCTTGAAATTGAAAGCATCATTACTGAGGTGCTAATCTAGCGCCAGATACAAGGCAGAAGTATGTTTATAGCATGCTTAGGAGAGGCTCCCAACAGGTTGGATGATAGGTGTGGAAACATTGCCTTTCCTGGCATACCAAATTTCATGATCTAATAACTAGCTTCCAAAAGGCTACAGCAGCGTGGTGAGAACAATGTAGCTATGCTGACGTGGGAGGTGAAGGTGCACTACATCGAAGAAGTTCTACTTCCTTCAACTTCACGAGCACTTATTCCTCCGAACCATTGAATAATAGTCCACATTGGTTTCCCAATGATTTAATTCTATAGATGTGAGGGAGTTTAGGAATATGATGTCTTGCGGGAGGAGGTTGGCTTCTTCTATGCTAAGAAGTTTGATTTTTTTTTGCCTGAAGCTGAGCACTTCTTTTGAAACTGTGTTTGTAGTGTCCATGAGTGGTTGGGGGAGTTTCAGCTACCTATGCAAAGGGATGCTTGGTGTTGTGTGAACTGACTCTATTAGGCAATGGCACCCTCTCTAGCTTGGCTAGGATTGTTTGAAGGCCTTGTGTACTAGGATATCTATGCTAACGGTGGAAGTGAGCATAGGTTTTTTGAATCGACATGTATTTCAGCACAACATCATCAACAATTAAGTCAGGTGTAGGTGGCAATAGGGCTATATGTGGCCGTTGGTGTTGTTTTTTGCCTCCAATTGGTGGAAAGAAGATCTGGCTGAGTTGGGCAATGGTTGAGATCAATGGTTTCAGAAAAATTGATGGGTTGAGTATGAGTGGGTGAAATCCGAATTTCGGATGCACCAAAGCAAACGAAGAGTCAGGACAATTGGCTAGACTAAGCTTTGATATGTGGGGTTCTGACCTGCCAGCCTGGATCCATCTTCTTCCCCTTATTCAAGTTGCACCGATCTGAAGATGGACTATCATCATCATGGTTAAGGTGATGGTGCCAGGAACCGTTGGAAGGTGATCTACCCATTAGACCATTCCAGAATTGACAATTCTCTCCTTCTTCACCGTTGTGATGGTCATGGGACTTAGATGAGGAATCCTCAAACCGAGGCTCCTACTCAGATATAAGTTTATCGATATGGATACTTGGTATGTGAAAGGTCCTACCGCTACCTGGATGGTTTCTAGAATATTTTCCGTCGCTTCACAGAAGAAGACAATATCTAATCCTATTAAATCGTCCGGCTGGCTCTGTGGGGAGACCCGAAGTTAGAAATCATCATGGCCACTGCATCCATCGTCTAGCAAAAAAAGATAGGTTTTTTAAGGTTGCATAAATCTTGAACTTCAGGTCATGAGGATCCCTTGGATATTGATATGGCTCATAAGTAATGAACACATGGTAAGGCACATGTCTATATAATCAATATGGACTACTGTGCCAATTCAACAGTTGACACATGTTAAGATCTCAGGTCATTGCATTGAACCATCACCCTGATCTGAGTCGTTGGTGATAATATAAATAAGGGGTTTTCTCCTTCTTCTCTTCAATTTTTAGTTGGTTGCCAATAGAGAGAGTTTTCGCCGCCTGTTTGCACCACCATTGAAGTTCTAGTAATCAACTCTGGATCCTCTCTATAAAGCTTCTGGTCGATCTTCTCTTTCTCCTCCTTTAAGTTGTCCTTTTCCAAAGCTTTTTAGGGTTCTTCCTCTCAATTCTCTTACCTATCCTTCATTCTAGCATCAACATCATTTCTTTGGCATTTTGCCTTGGTTTTTGTCCTTCTTTTGATCTTTATGGCTTCTAATGGTAGTGAAGCTCGAGGTGAAAGTCCTTGGATCGGTCAGTGTTCTCGAACTGCTACTACTTTAGACTCCTCGACTCAGTCCAAGTCCCCTAATCTGATTGCATGGGTCATCCCGAGCATGGGCCAGCCAGTGAGTGGTACACCCTCTTTGAGTCTGACATGGAAAGGAGCAGTGCACCCTCAAGGTATGACCGATCTTCTCGACTTGCACATTTATCTTTTATTTTGGAAGCTGACTTCTTATGCTCGGTGTTGCAGTGAGAAGGCCAACTTTGGAGCCATTGAAGTCTGCCCTAAAGAAGAGATTGGGCTCTTCTGGTAGAGAATCCTCTACCTTGAAGAAGAAGTAGAGGGTAGCGGCTCCATCGCCCATGCTAATGCTGACCCCAAGGTCCTCCAATGCCGAGCCAATTGAAATTGATGACAAGCCTAGGGTCACACCGTAGTACCTTTGAGGTCAGCTTTACCAACCTGCTTAGAGTTGGCTCGGGCCCAAAGCCCAATCGTGCACCGAGGCCCTTCTCCTCTATCGATGCTTTCTCCAACTTCGAGGGCCGCACCATCCCTCATTATTCTAAGTTCTTCAACTACGAGAATCGAAGCCAGCCCCTCCTCATTCGGGATCGAGGAGGAGCTTGTTATTTGAAGTGGTCTAGAGATCTAACTATAGATTCCATGATGATTAGCTCATCAAGGAGCTGATGTATATGGTTCTTCTGCCAACCTACTAGTTGGCAAGCAAAGCTCACCACACAGATGAGGTGGTGAGAGGTGGTGAGCTTGGGCTACACTAAACTCCTTTCGATAAGTCTTCTTCTACGACATTCTAATTTATTTTGACGTCTTTGACTTAATATTTTTGTCTTTTCTTTTTTCATAGCTCATTCATGACTTCTACATGCTCAGCAAAGGAGTCCTCTACTTCTGCAAGCTGAGGTGGGAGCTAGAAGGTGAGGCCCATGCTTCTAAGGCTCAAGCTCGAGCTATCGAGCAGAAAGTGAGAAAAGCAACTGAAGAAGCTTCTTGGGCTTGCTCCAAGCTTCAACAAGCCCTCAACAAGATGGGGATCCTTAACAAAGAGGTCACCTTCAAGAGAGCAATAGTTGACATCCAGCAGGAGAGACTTGTCGAGTTGGAGGAGCCGAAGGCTAGTGAAGCAACTTAGAAGGAGGCCGAGGAGAGGGTTGTTGTTAAGAAGCCAACAACTATTTCTAAGGCCAAGCTTCAGGCTATGGAGGAATATAAGGTCTCTGATGCCTTTGGTGCAAAGATCATTGAAGCCTCAGCCTCAACCTTCATCATAGGCTTCAATCATCTGGAAGGTCCAAGTAGCTCGACACTTCTTTGGAGTTAATGTAAGTCACCTGAACCCTGAGGAGAGCAAGGATGGCTAAAGAAGGTGGTGTAAATGTTGGCACCACTTCTAAAGCCAAAAAGATTGTTCAAATGTTGACACCATATTCAGAGCCAAGCTCAAAGTACTCACCGCTAATGCTGTAGCCAAAGTCATGCCCGAGCCTACCTGTGAAGCCGAAGCTAAACTTGAGGCTGAGCCCTCCATCAAGTAGGTTCTTTAGGATTTTATTTCCTTTATCGTGTTTTGCTTTCTTTTGTGGTCGGACTTTTTGTAACCAATGTAGTTGTAAACTAAAGCTTCAAACTTAATGAAATGAATTTCATTTTCATTTTACTTCATCTCTTGCTTGCACACTTTGTCCTTCTCGATTTAAGTCCTTGAGATTGTAGTAGACTTTCAAGCTTGAGTTCATATCATAACCGAAGTAGATTTGGATTTGGATCAAAGATGAATCCATCATTACTTAGGAGCTTCTTGTTAATTGAGGTAGTTCTTATCGAGAACTACCAATGAAGCTAGGACTTTTTGTAGTCGCAAGTCATTCATAGTCATCGTTGGTTATTCAAAATCAATTTTCGGCTAGGGTCGAAGTCTTTCGAGGTTGGTTGTTTCCAATCTCAAAGTTGGAGGTCCCAACTTGGATCGGGATGTCTCCTTGTGGCCAACCTTCACTTAGCATATATTTGGAAGGTCCTAGCCAAAGTTGGAATATCTCCAAGAGGTTGGTTCACTGACCAAGTTGAGAAAATCCAAGCTAGAGCTAAGGTGTCTCCATGTAATAGATGAGCACTTATTTAGAGGTTCCAGCTGAAGCTGAGGTATCTCTAGAAGGTCGGTTGAATCCCGATATTCATTACTTGGAAGCTTACTCTTTCTCGAAAGAGATTGAAAAATAATATGTTTTATTGATATTTCAACAATACAAGCTCAGAAGCTTACTGATAATACACCCTAGGTTCTCGATATTCCAAGTTTGAGGAATAGTTGTGCCATCAAATTCTTCAAGCTTGTCGACTCCTGATCAGATAACTTTCGAAATTTAATACAGACCCTCCCAATTTAGGGATCATTTGTTTTGCTCACTTGGCTTGGACACTTTAGCTCATTGAAGTATGAAATTGCTAGGTCAAAAAACTCAATTTGACTCGGGTGTTGTAATACCAAGCTATCTGTTGCTGGTATGAGGCTTTTCTAATCTGAGCTCACCCCTTTATCTCTTGAAGTAGGTCAAGATTCATCTGAAGCAGATCAGGTTTGGCTCACTCATCATAGTTTCAATTCGATTCATTAGAAGACCGATCTCAACCAGAATCACAGCTTTTGTTCCAAAGCCAAGGTTGAAGGGTATCTCTTCGGTCGAAATCTAAGGGGTAGTTCAATAGTTCCAAAGGATATTGTAAATCTCCTTGGCCAGGAGTCCTTTGGTTTGGCTCAATCTCATCTTCAGATCCTACAAAAGAGTCCTATTAATTATCTTGACTTCTTTGTTGGAATGGGGTGCCCGACCAAGATGAGCCTATGGTCAATATGGAGCTCTAAGTAGAAGCCCTTAAACTTTGTGTTGCCAAATTATCACTTGTTAGCAGTGATGATAGCCTAGAGTAGTCCGAACCAATAAATGATGGACTTCTAGATGAAATCTTGGACCTTCTTCTTAGTAATTTGTGCCAGTGGCTTGGCTTCAACCCATTCTGTAAAATAGTCGATCATGCTAATGACTAATTTTCTCTGCCTGTTCACTTGCTGAAAAGGACTGAGAATATCGACCTCCATTTTACGAATGGCCAAGACACCAAGATCGGAGGAGATCTACTATCGACCGACATTGAATGTTGATGTATCTTTGGCATTAATCACATCTCATAATCAACTCAGCATCATCTAGTTGTAGGATCGGCTAGTAGTACCTTTATCAGAGTATTTTGAGCCAATGATCTACATCCCAAGTAATTTTCACAAATGCATTCATGCACTTCTCGGAGAGCATAATCAGCTTCTAACAGCCAAAGACACTTGAGTACGGGTAGCAAATGTGATCTCTTATAAAGTTTTTTTTCCTAAGGATACATTTGAAGGGGTTTGCCGCTTGATCTTCTGAGCTTCAACTAGATTGGTCGGAAGGACACTGTTAATAAGATTATCTATAAGCGAGTCCATCCAGCTCGGCTTATGGTCGACTTGTAGGATCACAAGTTTTTCCAGATGCTCAAGGAAGACCTGTATATTGAGCTCGTTGCAACCTGAGGTGGCAAGACAAGATAATGCATCTGCATGGGCATTCTCCATCCTCAATATTTGTTGGATTTCAAAGCTTTTAAAGGCTGAGAAGAGCTCCTTTAGCTTCTGCAAATACTTGACCATTGTCAATTCCCAAGCTTCATGTTCTCCTCTTGCATGGGCGACAATCAATTGAGTCGGTAAAGGCTTTGAGCTTTTCTATTTCGAGCTCTTTGGTGATGTTGAGGCCTCCTATTAACGCTTCATATTTAGCTTTGATTTTCCAAGCATTGAAGCCAAACCAAAGTGGATACTTTGTCACAATTCCTTCCGGGCCCAAAGGAGCGGATGGACCCCCGGCATGGTTTGTTTCATTTGTTAGAGATTTTACCTTTTCTAGTATTTTAATTCAGAAATTGATGATATCTTCTTGACTGAAATTATGTGAATGGTTTTAATTCTGCTACTGCTCATGGTCCATGAAAGATGTCACTACTAATATATTCATTTAAACTCTTTACAGTTTATCATAATTTTTTAGAATTTCAATTGCTTCTTCCACTGCTATAATCTGAATTCTGTTTTTCCATTCTCGTACAGGTCCGAGCTGGAATAGTTGGATATCCAAATGCAGGAAAAATCTTCTCTAATTAATCGTTGTTGAAGAGCCCAGCAGCTCCCAGGCCTGGACTCGCAAGAGAACTGGGGTTCTCCTTTGAACTTTTTCTTCTCTCTCATAGAAAAGTCCAACATTATTATCATAAAATGACTTTCACCATATGTAAACCAGTTTCTGTGTTGCTCTATTGCATATCTTAAATGTTTAATTCTATGGAAGATAAGTCTTTCGCTTTTGATTCAGTACTATTACTCTCCTCACGTATCTTTTACCAGATAAATCAGATTTACAGGTGTTAGACTTCTCCAGCATATTGCCAATATGATCTAGTGACCATGAAGCTGCAATCAAGCTTGCAGTATATGATGATATTGGGTAGAATGGGATGCTGCTGATGGGGCTGCCATTCTTGTACAAATATTGACAAGGTTTCCAGCATTGGGTTAGTTTTCTCCGAGTCAACAAGCAAGAATTTAATTGCTCTACAAATCCCATTAGTGCCTCTCTACCCACGTAGACATATAGAGATAATCCTGCCTCCATGTAGAATTTCATTCCAAATGCTATCTGTGCAAAGTAAATAGCGGGCAATCTTTTTTTTTTTTCTTTTTTTTTTCTTTTTTTTTTTTTTCTTTTTGAGAGCCCACACTGTTCATGAACCATAATGTCTGGTTGTCTAAATTAAATATCAAGTGCTTATGAGGTTATTTGCATGTGCACTCAGTTTTTACCAAATTTTATAATACTAGGAAAGCTAGAACATTGAATTGCATTGCAGGTCAATTAAATAAATAGTCTATATTGTTGGTCATAATCAACAACTTTTGAATCAATTAAGAGGTTGTTCAGGAGGGTAAATGAAGGGAAGAAATTAGGGCATTATGATGATGGTTGCTATTTGTAAGTCTTCATAGTGTTTGTGGTTGCATAATTCTAGGGTGCTTCTCCATGTTAACCATTCCATTTGGGACATTTTCAGGCATCTTCTTCCATTTTTGTATAAAAGAACCAACGTGGTGAAAAGTATCTGGATGAAATTTTTAATCCTTACACCAACATTTCCATAAATTTTCTTCCATATACTGTGCTTTGTTTGTTAAACTTCGATTATTTTGTAGATCTTGAAATCAAGAAATCCTTTCCACAACCTTTTGTACCTCAAGATCAACACATACAAAAACTCGACTCAGGCAGGCCCTAAATAACCCGTTTGTTTATACCATCAGATATGGAAGTCAAACTAGTTTTGTTTTTCTTTGTTTTTGTTCTTTTTTTTTTTGGGATGTTGTCAGACTATTTTTGTTGTGGAAGCAATTTTTGCTCCACCAAAAATGGATAACAAGAAACATCAAGTAGATATGCCTTCATGGTCACAAGGCTTCAGTTTCACTTGCACACAGGCATGGCTCTTATCACTGTTGCAAAATTTGGCAAACATCAATGTTCCTATGCGATGTTTAATGGGTACACTCTGTCCTAATCTTTGCTTCTAAATACAAAATGCAAGGGCAATTCTCTGCTCCTTGTCATTCAGCTTCTCTTATGTCTGACCATGTAAACATGTCGGGAATAGAGCATATGTTGTTACAGATTGATTTGTATTAAGGAACTTCCTGCCTATTGTAGTTATTGTTTCCTTTGCCATCAATGGTACAATTCTCATTGGTCTTTAAACTTTCACAAAATTTTAATATCACTTGCAAATTTAGCTTACCCCAAGCTCGGTACTTTTGATTTCTCTGATATTGCAATTAGGTTTCACACTGTTTCAGGTTAACCTGATCGTTCATGCTTTGGTGCTCTACATCAAAATCTCCCTAGACCTGTCGTAAAAAAGAATCAGGCTTGTGGTATTTGCACGTGTGGTGAAGTGCGAGCTAGAGATGCCCTCTTGGTAGAGAGGGATGCACTACGACAGAGGTAGAATTGTTCTGGTATGTTGTTTACGGTTGTCCATATACCAATACATGTCCATGCATGCTAGTTTTTGGAATAAAATCTGTCTTTATTTATAAACCATGTTAGTATAACTTTCTAGCTGTCTGTGTTTTACTAGGTTCAATTTAAACAGTTCTAGCTTGTTATTATCAAATACTTGGAGATTTCCCTGTATTCTATAGCAATTTTATTGAAATTCATGATCCTCTGAGATACTGTCAGTTGTTAACTTTTCATATCTTTATGTTTACATTTCCATGAATTAAGCAGCAGCGAAATGCTAGTCTTATCTCATCCTATCACGCTGCTAATAGATAATTTACTGGGTTCCAACAGGGTCAGAAATTCTCAGAATTGATGCAGATGGCCGCTGTGGTAAAATATATGCTTCCATTTGCTGCATCATTAGTTTATATAGACTTCCTGGTTCCAGAAAATTTTGAATAGTCTGCTTGGCATTAATAATTGGTTGCGGATTTCTTGAGAAGCTTCCCCCTTGTTTGTTTAATGGAGTAGTTAGCCAGGCAGCTTTTTGCATCTTGAGTGACTAACAGGAAAGCGAAATTCCGTTGGATTTAACTGAAGAGGCCTCCAAGATGAAACTGTTAAGTTGGACTTTTGTCCATTCTTAGTTGAGAAATCTGAAGTACCAAACAATGTAGGTGAGGTGAAGGTTCAATCATCTGGGTGGCAGTGCCTACACTAGCAAGAAAGATCAAAGTGGCTGAACATAATTCATGATGTTCGAACAAGCAGCTCGTGTGTTTCTCGGGCGAAAAAAGAGCAGCTTGTGTGTGATTGCTGAAAATATGTCGAGTATGCGAACAAAATCTGTTGTACTTAATTGTCAAATCATCCATAAGAGCAAGTCTATCTCTCAGCAAGCAAGATTTTTAGCGCTCAATTTTGTTCCAAGCTGTAATCTCAAGTATGATATGCAAAGTGCAGGAATTTAGCTAGATGCGCAAATGCAATTGCTCGTGCTGATCCTTTGATTAGCATAAGTTGTTACAGAACATTTTATAAATAATCTACCATCTCTCGTAGATTAGAAGCTTGACGAGATCCAGTCAATTTACCAGTTTTGCTTTCTCGACTTCTAGTAACAGGTTAAAAGCCCTGTTATTGATTCAGACAGGGCGTAAGAGCATCTAATTATGACATTCAAAGCTCTGCTATTCAGAGGAAAACATGAAATATTGACACACAAAACAGGCTCCACGTACACTCGATAAAAAGTGAGTATAAAGTTGGCATCTTAGCCATAGTTTCAACGCTAGTACGATGCTTGTTGACACAATGGTCATGTCTTACTGGTCTGATGCTTGTTGGAATAGAAGGACTGCAGAAATTTATCAGAGTTACATGATATGACATGACATGAGGTTCACTTTGTTCTGAATGGGAGCACAACCCATTCAGAACAAGAACCTCCCACACCAGCAACTTCAAATAGTCTTCCACTTTCTTTTCACTTCTTTTAGAAAAAATCGATCCTTCGACATTTATAGTAGACTACAACTGTGCATAGACAACTATATAGAGCTTTGATTATTAGAAAATTCATTGCATGAAAGTAAGGCTGCACCAATTCTTCTTTCTACATCAAACGACCACCCTTTATAATACAATTCAACCATGATCACCATCCCTATCTCTACATACAAAATCCCACCTTCAGCGCTCATACTTTATCTTTTAGTGCTGCCGCCAGACATTTTTCTGAATAAAATTTCAGGCCTCTGACACTAGGAACACAGGCATGTCGATCAGGATGGCCTCACCAATCCACTGTTCATCTTTGACTATTGAATCATAGTTTCTAAGATCATCCACTCTATCGATTACATCCAGGGCTTTAATTGTCAATGTCAAAGTCAATAATGGGAACCATGGACGGCCTTCTAATTGAAAAGAAATCTTTCTTACTACTGCTGGTTGGAGAATGACTATTGCTCTTGCTCAACCTGTTGTGCTTGCATGGTCTCATTTTTGCCGTGTCAAACTCCTGACTTTTGCTGATTCCTGGAGTCAATTTTCTAAAGTTGACATCCCGTAGCATTTCTTGGTCCTCTTGGGTGAGCATGGAAGATGGGGCCCTTGGTTATTTCCAGGCAATTTGACTGTTAAACGCTTCTGGGTGGGCGAGCGAACTGGGGATTTAATGGGAGACCTGACACCTCCATGGCCGGACCTAGAAAGGCTGATGAGGTGGTGAAGCCACACAACAAGGTCAAGGATATATCCTTCAGTCTTCTCCTTGTCGGCATGGTGAAGTGTCTCAATCCGGATCAGGTCAGCCTGCCCAGCTGGTTTTCGATTAACCTCAGACCTGAAGGAAAAAAGAAGTACAAATAACTCAATCTGGAATGTGGATCCTAAAATTTGAAATCCTCTCTAAGAAAATGGAAAGTAATGATCTGGTACTGGAGTTTTCTTAAATATCGAAGGATGTAAAATTGATTGCCTACTGACCCAGTGTTTGCCCACTCTCCAACCCAGCCAAAACCATGGTGTGCCCTGATATGGTTAAAATTGCAAACGCAAACAGAAACACAAGTAAATTATCATTGCAGTATACCAATGAAGGAAGACATTATACGTATAGCTAAATTACTTGGTCGTGTTATTGGCAATTGGGACAAGCCATCGCAGCGTTTTCTCCATCTCTGCTTTTATTTGAGGAATAGTAAGCTGCATGTGCATATAGAAAATAAGCATTTCAGTTAGATATTTGGTGAACTAGTTTTCATGGCCAGTTCTCAAGTTTGAGTGGGTGGCAGCTTTGACATATTCTATACCTCTTCCTTGGCTTGAAACAATTGCAATTTAGATCGCAAAGCACTTTTTATACTGGGAGGCAATCCTTGGTACAATGTATCCCTTGTATTTTGAGGCACAGAACCTGACCGGAAACCTGAAGAATAACAAAATCATGGTTAGAGAGAGATGCATCTAAACTGAAAATCAATTTTTGTATAAAAATTTTATAAACATTCTGAGTAACTATGATCACACAAATAACATGCTTCTAAAGAAAGAATGTCAGAAAATTGCATATTCAAGAAAAAAAAAGGGTACAAAACTGCAGGTTTGGTAAGATAATAGAAAAGTTGACATGAAACTGTAAGCAGTTTGCCCATGACTGTTAAGACACTCGGTTGGCACCTCACCTCAAGGGCTTGCCCTTTGGGAGGTCTAGGATTCAGATCCTGGGTATTGCTTAAAAAATTATCAGCAGTTTGTCAACAAAACAAGAATATTTAAATTAATCTTGAATATCTCCATAAATATGCAGAGACAAAATTAGGGCAAAATATCCAAATAGACCTGTATTAGAAGAACAAAGAAATGATTGATTAGATAGATGAGAAATACCTTCATACAGTAACAAAAGTGGCAGAAGTCAGATAAGCTTCAAACATAAACATATTGTCCTCCTCATAAAGAAACTTCAGAACGAAACAAGTTTCAAGACATGCTTAATAAATTCCCATTTAAACAAGGCTGTTGTTCAGGAACAACAATTAAAATCTCTAGCTAAAACCTTAAATTTAGAGAACCATATTCTGTATCAGTTATAGATGCTACATAACAAGAACAATTCCAACGATCAATTTATTGTTTTCTGTTGCTAGTATGTTTTGCTAGTATCTTTTCAGCTTTGGAATATGATGCCAAAGTTCTCTAGATAACCTGCACTGTTCTACATAAAGATTTTACAATGATGAGAATAGAGTCAAGAAACAAGGTTCATTAGGTCCCATTATTTTATTAAGGAGTTCCCTTTGAACTAAATCT
Organism: Elaeis oleifera; assembly: GCA_000441515.1. Classification (NCBI taxonomy): domain Eukaryota; kingdom Viridiplantae; phylum Streptophyta; class Magnoliopsida; order Arecales; family Arecaceae; genus Elaeis; species Elaeis oleifera. Next base: position 55,457 of record KE506360.1, read on the forward strand.
TATAAAAACACAGTCTAACGTACTGCTCTAGAAGCTCAAATGTTCTATAGTGATTTCATATATCACAATTTTTATTGTGACCACATATTCTTGAGGAATAGATATTCATAGTAATCATACTAATGTGGCAAATGCAAACCCATATGAAAATATTCTTTTCTAATAGAACGATGATTTCAAACAACATTCATTTTCAGCAGTCTAACATTATTCTATGAGAATCGAGGAAGCTGCGAACAGGAAGTACAAATGCCACCAAGCAAAGGCAATATAATTACATAATATTCCTTAGAGACTGAAGATACCTTTGCTCAGAAAAACATGAGTAAGCACCTGAATGAACAGATGACTAGAACAAATGCAGATAACATTCCAAGTATGACAGTACACAATGGTTTGTTTACATTGCCTTAATTTTGAGGAAAACAAAATATAAATTGCATGAATTGAAAATAATATAAATATGGATTTCATGAGTACTTCAAGAGATAATATTCTCAGACAATGCAAAATATCAAAAGAAGGAACAAACTTATTAGGGCACAAAATAACAATCAAAGTGCAGCAATGATAGATGTCAAATGGAACCAGGAACTTACAAGAGTGTCTATCTGACTGATGATATTTGCATAGTGCAATGCCAGGCCAGCAGGACCCAATCTTTTATGACTGTCGACAGATGCCTTAACTGGTTTATCACTATCTACAGTTTGATAAACCAAATTTATTTCAACAACATATATAACCATAGAGGCGATAACATTAACCAGCAACCTTGGTAGAATAGAACTATTTGATCAAGTTTTATAAAGTTCTCCTCACCATTCATTCCTTGGAAAGTAAATTCATTGTCTGTTATCAACTATATCAATTTAAAATGGTAATAAAAATGGTCTAAATATTTATGCAGTAAAACTAATATGAAAACATTGTCATAAATTACTCAAAAGAGAAGGTTGATATAGTGGAAGATGCCAAATAAATATAGATAATATTACTTTAGTACCTCCACAGGCACAACTGAAACTAACAAATATGAAATATATGCTGATGTTCCAAATTTATATTGAAGTTTATATTCTTCATTCCAATTGAAGATGATTAAGTCAAATTATAGAAAAGATCTATTTATTTATTCATCAAAAGAATTCCTATACTCTGAAAATTTACACACAACAGCCATAAATGCTAAGTGGTAATGGTGTGAGGAATCTAAGAATCAGTAGTGTAGTACAAAAACACATGGGTTCATTGCTTAGTGAACACAAGAACACAATCTAACACCTTTAACTCTGTAGTGTATGTTCATGTATCTTTGGTACATTAATGAAGATTATCAAATATTGGTGCATGTGGGTGCAACCAAGTACTTGTGACAGAAGAATACAGCACCGATATGTTCTGTGCCAACCCATCACCAGCATTAGCCTTATTCATGAGACTCTAACCCTTCCAAATGATTAAATATATGGTGCCAGACAACAAAATTGAAATTTATATATGATAACATGAAAAAGGTGCAATCACTTATCCAGGGAAACATATAAGCATCATGTGCAGATCAGTAAAGACATTTCAGTTTCAAATCTGTCCTCTCTCTCTCTCTTCCTCTCTTCTCTCTCTCTCTTCTTTGAGAATGGATGGAAGTCCAGTGAAAAATTGGGATAAGGGTCCGATCGAACACTGGCCTCTTTTATATCCACATGAGAGACTTTACCAACTCAACCAGCAAGCATCCTCTGTTTTGAATCCTTGTCTGAACAAAGCTTTCTGTCTTAATGTTAATCTGTCTATACAAGCAACAGAGTTTACAGGTCCTTGACCAGATCAAGCTCATCCTTACCATCATAAAAGTAGGTATCAAGATCAAAAACTTGCAATTGGCAAGAGGAAATGTAAGTGAATGGAATCTGCTAAAGGTTAAGGCAGTTGTTGATGTATGATGACGAGGGCTTAAGGACACTGAAGATAAGGAATTCCAATTGTTGGTTCTGTTTTTAACAATGTCCCAGAGAGAAGGTACAACAAAGGAATTCATAGCAGTTCTCTAAGTTTAAGCACTAGTGAAGAAGAAAGAAATGGTCTTATACAAGTAAATAGAAGGTTAAAGTTATATACCAGCACTTCCAAATGCATCATGAATCTTCAAATGTAAGAAGTGAACAATGTCTACAAGCTTCTCCATGACCTAAAGAAGAAGTACATTAGTTCCTTTAACCAGAGGGGGGGGGGGGGGGGAAATCTCTTTTAACACCCATATCTAGCATTCATATTATGGCATTTGACAGCATGGTCATAAACCTAACTTACACAAGAACATAGAACCGTTCCAACATAGAAAACGACAAGTGATTAGACTCCACATTTAAATTGTACATTGAATGCCATGGAAGACATCAAATGTAAATTAGACCTACCTACCTCTTCCAAATTCTTGGACCAAAGTGATCTCTTCTTTAAGCCTTTGACATGCTTCTTCTGGCTCTTTAACTCTTGCCTTAGAATTTGGAGATTGTCCCCTACGTATCAACGAAAACTCACATCATCCAACATTTGGCAGAACAAAGAAAAATAAATTCAGAAAGTCAAAGATTAATGTTACTTACAGAAAAAAATCATTTCAAAAAAAAGATCATAAATAAATGAACAGAGGCATCAATACTACTGCATGCATGCTTGCATATATATATGTATATGTATATATACACGTATGTATATACATATATATATAGATATATACATATAGATATATACATGTACATATAGATATATACATGTACATACATATATACATGTACATACATATATATATCTACATACATACATATATATATCTACATACATACATATATATACATACATACATATATGTCTACACATATATGTACATATATGTGTACACATATATGTACATATAGATATATACATGTACATATACATATATAGATGTACATACATATATATATCTACATACATGTACATATGTGTATACATATGTACATATATACATATGTATATATATATTACATATATACATATGTATATATATA
>KE506360.1:68866-92200 GCA_000441515.1 Elaeis oleifera
TATTAAGATATAATCAATATTAATATTAATATAAACATTATATTATATTCATATAAATATTAAGATAATATTAATATTATACTATATTATTACTATTCAGTATTTCATCCTAACCATCCATTAATATTTTGCAAAATCTTAGACGTGGATCTTAAAAAGATATTTTTTTGAGAAAAAAGCACCATCAATTTTCATCTCATGAGAAGTTTCAAAATCCACCTCCTTCATAGGTTTCCACTTCCCATAAAACGTGGGAAGTATCTTTCCATGAAAAAAATTTTTCATCCTCTCTCCTCTTAAACTCCAACCAAACAAGAGGCCCCCTCTCCATTTCTTAGGACTCGCCTCTTCCTCCCTCCACTTCTCGTCAACCAAACAAGTCCTTAGTATATAACTAAAGATTAAAGATAAAACATTCACCTTACTGTTGCAACCAGATAATACAACCTATTATTTGGAAAGGACATTGAGATGATGGATGTGTATCTCAATGAGTTCAAGTCAACATTTTGGAAAACTAGCCCCAAAAGTGTAAAACTAACTTTGGTTGCACTAAGGTCATGTCAAACCTAGAACAAGCTTAACCCACAGCCTTACAATGCCAAAAGTGATAGAATCAGATAAGGGATAGAAGGACCACAACTCCTTTTTATTGTAAGAAAAAGCAAACAGTAGGCTTGTGATGTCCAATCCTTCCATGATGTTCTCCTGCAACCTCTGATTGGCAGTTGTGAGAGGTTGCATTCCGATTGTCAAAGGCACCTGATTCCTCCAGTTTGTTGGAGGCTCAAACAAAGATAAAAAGTATTATTTTTATCCTATCCTTGAACCTCATCTTCCAACCTGCGAACTTGCCTCCTACCCACTAAACCAATCATCATCTCCCACCTCCTTCTCCTTTGTCCTCCCTTGAAAGAGAAAGATAAAGATGAGCCTCCAAGAGGGATTTAGAGATATATAGATCAAGGGCAAGACAAGTCTGAAGAAACTTGAAACAGAGTGGGCGTCCTCTTGAGATCATGGGTGATGAAAATGTGCATATACTCATAGTAATCAACACTGTCAACCATAGTCTTCCATTTTTCATCTCAAGTTTTAGGTGGCAGCTTCTTATCCAAATACAAGCTTCAGTGTCGATGAAAGGGGAATTTAAATCTGCAATCTGTCAAATTATCAGATTTATCTTCTATGTTTTGCTAGATTTCCTAAGCTTTGTTTCTATGCCATGGTATACCATAAAAAATTCATTTGCTTTTCCAAATAGTAATTACCTGCAGTTTTTCTTCTCACTTTTTTTCATTTACATCCGTTTGTTTCTATTGGTCTGCTTCAAGTTTCTATTGCTGGAAAGCATGTAAATACTCTCTAGTTTGCTTAAACACTTGTCCTCTGCTTTTAGCTCCTCTAATATACTTTTTTTTTCATCTCATTATTCCAATTGCTATATATTGTTGCAATTTTCTAATTTCCCTCTTTCTACTCTCTTATGAAAATCTCTAATTATGTCAATCTCTTTCTCTATTTCATATATTGCTCTTTCTAATAATTTTTCATAGTTTTCCCACTTTGATCATTTACTCAATACTATATTTTACTTCTATTATCTTCAGTTTTAGTTAGACTTCTCAACTTGTTTTTCTATTTCCAAATAATTAATAATATTTTTCTCTCTTTTATATAATCTGACTTATTGTTTTCACCCATGTCTTTTTCATCCAAATAATTGCTCAATTTTGCACTTTGTTTAGCCTTTTCCCAATCGTAAAAGTATGGAGAGTACGACATTTGCATGATCATGAGAATCTGGAAGAGATGAGTAAGGACTTTTGTCCTACACTTGGAGGGTGTTTCAGGAATTTCTTTTTCCCCCTATTGGGACCAAAAAAGCTGGTTTAAGGCATGAAAGCAAGATTCGCCGTCTCAGTATCGAACTCTGTATCGGTAAAATCCCACTATAATGTCGGTACGCGGTATGATACGGCACGACTGTGTTGGTATGAGGTGATTCGACATACCAGTATGGTACCGATATTGTATGGTATGTCCAGCACTGTCTGGTATGGGGCAAAACGACGAATGCTGCAAGAGCATTTGACCTATATTGGCATGGTGTCTTAGCTTCTCTCCTTAATTGTTCAATATGAGCAAATGTAAAAAAGGACAGATTTTGACTCCCTCTTTTAGTTTAAAGGTTTTTAGTATGTTATGAGATCAACAGGTGTCTTAGTAACACCATCATGTTAACTAAATTTGCATATAAAGATTTAGTACATGCCCACATTAATAATCTAATTATATTATATAAATTATTGAAAATATGATGAAATGTGTTGTCTGTGCAACCTCTAACTTATAAAAATTCTATATATAAGAGGCATACGTTATCTATGTAATTTAACAGCATATAACCAATGCTAGAGTTGGAAAATATAAAAGAAATCATTAGCTATTAAATATTAAAGATTATCAATTTCCAACCATGCAAAAGATCTTTCTTTGAAGAATAATCCAATACTTCTAGAGATGGCTAACACTTTGTTTGGATTGAGAGATTTGGAGAGAAAAAGAAGAGATACAAAGGAGTAGGGATGGCAATTGGGTCAAATACAGGTTAGGTTAAGAAATAGTCAACCCGAAGCTGACCTTTTCATTAAACAGGTCAAAAATCCAGACTTGAACCTGACCATTTTATTAAACAAGTAACCCAACCCAACTTACAATGGGTTGAATCAAGTTAAATGGGTTAAGCATTGCCACCCTACAAAGAAGAGAGTAAAAAAAGAAAAAAAATACCCTCTTTACAATATAGCATGGGAAGAGAGGAGGAAAAAAAAAGGAAAGAAGAGGTTCTATCCTGACTCAGATTTCTTATCTCTCCAATGGTGGAGAGATTTGGAGAGACAAGAAAGGAGCATCTGATTAGTACTTCTTAATATCCTCATCAGCCACAAAAGTTTCCTCTCTTTTCTCCCTAGTTTAAACAAGAGCAGAGACAGAAATTTGCTCTTTTCTTCTTTTCTGTTCTCTTCCCTTGTCTCTCTCCTCCATTAAGTATCCAAACTCAGCAAAGATTGCTCAAAAACTCACACAGGCAGCTATACAGAAATGGCTACAACAAGTAAAACATATGAGATGTCTGATACAAGACCAACTAACCTCTTTGAACCGCATTTGGACTATCCTCTTCTTGTTGTTTCCTCCGATAATCTTGTTCAAATCTATCTAAGGCATGTAACTCATGATACAGTTCCTAAAAGCAAGAAACAACGACACTAATAGTAAGTAAAATTGCAAAAACCAAGAAAAAAGCCCCAACTATGGAACTTCAGAATAAAGTAGCCAGGATCATACAAAAGTTGATGATTAGGCTATCCATATACATAATGAATAAACTGCAAAAATATTAGAATAAAAAAAATTACAACACTTCTTGATAAAACATCAGTATGAAAAATTATTATGTACTAGCATTTCCCCTCATTGCTAGAAATCTAGATTTTCTTTTTTTTGGCATGTAGCCCCTTGCTTTACAAATTAAATGCATTTTAAGACTTATCTTTTACATATTTGCAGGTTATAGCTTCCATCAAAGAACAAACCAGAAGATCCCTATCCCTTGAGCAAGATTTTAAATCCCATGGGATGGGACTGTCCCGATTTTTCTATGGAACGAAATGCGCTCCTTGCCCTTGAGTTCTGGCAAAGAGACTGACAATCTTGAAGGAAGGGTGATGATAAATAAACACCCATGACCCAGAAAAGGTTAGCAGAAAGAAGCTCAAACCCAATAATGCCTATGTCCATGAGAATCTCGAAATGAGTGATAATGAGGAGCTTACCCTCAGCAAGAGTCAAGGCAGGAACAATAGTGGTGGTGAAGCGCTTGAAACCAGCTAAGGCATCATTGAAGAGCACAAGTAGCTTTCTAGCTAGAAGCTACAAATAACTAAGAAGAGGAGTGGGAAGATACAAGAGAGGCAGATTATTATTGTAAGTGGTGAGGATGCATGTGACAATAGTTAAAATGAGGATGATTTTATCTACTTGTTTTTAAAGGTTTGACCAGTGGAAGGTGTTCAGTGGATATTCAATTAGATTAATGGAGAATTGTCTTGGGAATTTCTGATGCTGTACTTGTGCTGCAAGCTGGTAAGGCATAGGCACAGTATACTCTGTCTTGCCACTGTGCGGACTGGCACATAAAATCCATGATAATTATGTTCATGAAAGAAACCAATGCTTGAGCTCATTGAAGTTTCATTCAATCCACTTATTTTGCATATTTTTCAATGCATCATCTTAAGCATGCCTCCCAAAAGCTAAAGCATCATCTCACCCTAACATGCATCAGAATAGTTATAGTTATTTTGCATCTGACATCATAATAGCTGACCAGTGGAAGATATGCAATTAGATAAAAGGCACCCATCTTATCTCAACCAAAACAGTAAATAAAGATACTCACAGCTGTATACTGAACTGATGTCAGCAGTTGCTGCATCACTGCTTCTGCTTCTTTCAGCTGTTCTTGAGTCGTAAGTTCTGATGCTAGTCTATCATATACAAAATATTCATGTGAATGATGCGAAAACCAAAATGCATTCGGCCATAATTATAAAGAAGCTGGATGATTTTTTACTTGTCAAAATAACGATCCAAGTTATGCCACTGAGGATCCTTGCAACGATTTCCAAAACGGACAACCTCTTTAGAGAACACTTTCAATTCTTCCCTGTTAGCATGACATCAGAAGTCAATCCTTTATTGAAGAGGTATGTTGCATTGAATAAAGCATCCACAGTTATGAGGAGTGAGATACTACAAAAATAGAATCTTATCAAAATAAATATCCATTTGCAAATTATTGAAATTGAATATGAAATACTTTTAAGCAATTGAATCAGAACAAAATGAATGAATGCCTCCAACAGTGAACCTTTTGTCAGCAGCAGCAATCCTTAGTAACTCATCCATATCTTTGGATATCAAATGTTGCACACCTTCTGAGGGAAGCACCTCTTCTTTCAAATGTTTTATGTTTCTTTTGACAGTGACTGCATAAGATTGGCACCTTTAACTATTGTATTGGCAACCTCAAAGGCCAAAATAGATATTTTATTGCCCTTTGTTGTCGTAGCTGATACAAAAGCACTACTAAGGTGCAAACTTGTCATGCTACTACCAAGTGTGTCCAATACCTCCACTGCTTTCCCAAGCCCAACAGTACCTGCCCTGCCTAAATATGAGCTCACTTCTGAAACCTGTTATACAAAAATAGCTACTTCAAGCATCTAGCTATAGTTCAAAACAACAGAGAAATGATAATTACTTTAAGGACCTAACATACATCTAAGAAAATTATGGTAAACAACAAAATGTAGGATATTTGAAGCAGTCCAGGTACATGGAGAAATCCAAGAAAGTAGGTTTAAGAGGCATAAAATGTCAGCAAAGACTGAACACATAATTGTATACACTGGAAATTGTAAGACTACGCATGAATTTGTGAACAAAATGAGGAAAGTGAAACAAGAAGGACTTAGAAAACCAAAGTGTAAGATCACATGCAACAATACAGAGAAAGTTCCTATATTTTTAAGCGAGAAGCTAGAGAATCTTGACTCTTGAGGTTCCATCATGCAATTTTGTTTAACACACACTGGTAGGTAATGAGTAAAAGATATAGGTTTTATGAACCACCATAGATAATGGCTTGTTATCCACACTCAAGACAGTACTTGCAGCGCAAGTATTGGTAAAGTGATCTAGGAAAGCATTGAGCAGGAATCCCAACAATCATATATTGCCCAGTATAATCAATGAACTTGCTTGCTATGGAAGAACACAACACATTCAATAGAAAACTACTGATATAACCTGTTTCCAAGCAATATAATATGAATTTATTAACAGAACCTGCTTAATTAGTAATCCCAGAATGAGAAGATACTAACTCTGTTTGAAATTCAAAAGATGTCAAGCTAGCAAGATAGTGGCAATTGTGAAGCTGACACTATCATAGGAATGTACTTGTGCAATCAGCTATAGACATCCAGATCTTATGGGTTTGTATTGCTTTAATCTTAAAATGCTTAACGAATGAAAATAAGGTTATCAAGATTTTTAGAACTTCGAACAAGCCCATGTATAGATCCATCCGCACCACTCCAGCAATAAGCCCTTTGTGATGCCGCTACTAGATTGCCTTGCAAAGACAATCACATTTGCTCCATTTCAAAGATGGTTGTCCTTTAGTGTTAACCCCAAGGGATGCTTTTGATAATCACAAATCATTGAAGCATAAAAATGATCTAACTACTTCAAAGTTCGCCTTGAGATTGTCTATGTAAAATGTTGACTCCTTTGACAAGTTTTGAAATCTCCTAGAAGAAGGTTGAACTAAGGAAACCAAATCCGAAGATGGATTTCTCGATAAAAGCAAGTTTGAGGAAGTTGAGTCGACTCGTGATAGCAACGGAGTTGACTCTGGCGCAATCTGGATATGGCACACAATCCTGGCATGCAGGCGAGCCGACTCGAGTAAGCTCCGAGCCAACTCCCTCAGAAAATAGAAAGTTGGATTTCACAGATCTGAGACTGAGACGGCTTGAGAACATTTCAAGCAGACTCGTGGACATAGCCGAGCCGACTCGAGTAAGCCGACTTTCTCAGGGAATAGAAAGTTGATTTTTGCAGATATGAGTTCGAGCCAACTCAACCGATGTTCGAGCCGACTCAAGACCATTTCGAGCTGACTCGAGATCATTTCGAGCCAACTCTTGTGCTTCTGACAAAGATAACGACTAATTCTACAGGATGCCCAGTTTTATCCAAAATTTTTCAATGGCTCTATTTCGCCTCTAACGGTCATAAACGGCTAGAAATGGATTCAAAATGCATCAAACTTGGAGGGAATGTACAGTAGATATAAGAGAAGCCAAGGAATCAAGGGAAATATACTTTTGAAGAAAATAGCTCAAAAAGTTTAGCATTCACTGCATTCAAGAGACTCAACCACTTCCAACCAAATTTCTCTTGAGAATTGTGAGGGCATTTAAGGAGAAGTGAGCAATTAGCACAAACATTCAACCCTTCTTCGAGCAAGTTTCATGGACTCTCATCTGCTCTTTTAAGGAGCTTTCTTGAGTTGTAAAATTTTCTTTCAAATTTCTGTATTGAGTGTCAGTGAGACTGAAACTTGAGAATACGTTTAGTCCCAACCTTTGAATTAAATTGGGAGGCTTAGGTAAGGCTTGCAAGATTTTGATTGGTTAACCTGGTAAACCAATTGGATTGTTTGTGATCCTAGTTAAAACAAACCAGCTATATTCATTGGAATATATAGTGGAATTCTCAAGTGAAGCTTGGGGAATGAACGTAGGTATTAGAAGTGCATAGAATCACTATAAATCTGCTGTGTTTGTATATGACTTCCTTTTCATTACTTGCATTTCATCTAGCTTGCTATACACTCACTTCCCTCAATTAAGTTTTGCAAAAATTGCACTACTTGTTCAAATTTTTTTTTGAAAATCCAATTCACCTCCCTCTTGAGTTGTCTAGCTGGGCAACAATTGATATCAAAGCTTAGTTCTCATCTAGTAATTGATCCAATGATTAAAAAAAAAGATCATGGCAACTCAATTGGATGATTTACTTGCCGAATGGCAATCCACAAATAGGCCATTGCTCTTCAATGGATCAAGTTACAGCTATTGAAAGGCTTGCATGCATATTTTCATTCAAGCTCTTAATTATGACTTATGGAGCATCATAATCAATGGGCCATACAAACCCACCATTGTTGTCAATGGCATTAGCATTTTTAAATCTGAAAAAGATTGGAATGAAGAAGACAAAAATTAGTCCAGCTGAATGCCAAGGTAATGAATGTATTATACTGTGCCTTGGATGCTAATGAGTTTAACCGAATTTTCACTTACGATTCAGCAAAAAGAATTTGTAATAAACTTGAAGGAACACATAAAGGCACAAATTAGGTTAAGGAATCAAAATAATATATTAGTGCACAAGTATAAACTTTTCAAAATAGAACCTAATGAATCAAAGAGTCTTGGTAAAGAATATTCTAACAGTAATTTGATAAAAAAAATTCTCAGATCTTTGCCTAGAATGTGGAAAGCTAAAGTTACTACAATCCAAAAGGCAAAAGACTTAAACAAGCTGCCAATTGAGGAGCTGCTAGGATCATTAATGATGCATGAAGTAGCCATAAAGAAGCACAATAATGAGGGCAAAAGAAAAGATCATCACCCTCAAATCTACAGCAATTGAAGAAACAAAGAGTCATCCGAAAATGATGAAGATTATGAAGACATGGCTCTAATCAAAAAAAATTCAAGAAATTTATGAGAAGAAGAAATGCTGTCAAAAAAAGGTCAATAGTCAAGGGAGATTCAAGCAAGGACAGACAAAAAGAAAGAGAACAGTCCCTTTGGCATGAATGCAAGAAAACCAAGACACTTTAAAGGTAAATGTCCTACCCTAAAGAAATCATTCAAGAAGCTTAAGTTAAGAGTTTGCCCAAATAGAATTTTGAAAAGAATCGCATTTATAATGCATGTCAATTCAGAAAATAACTAGGGGAGCTTTAAACCTAAAAAATAGTTGCTACCTTTAGACCACTTGAATTGATTCATATGGACTTATTTGGACCTACTAGGACTACAATCCTAAGAGAAAGAATATGGACTTGTAATTATAGATAATTTTTGCGTTTCACTTGGATTTTATTTTTGGCACATAAACATGAAGCCTTTAATGCTTTCTCAAAATTCTATCTCAAAGTTTTAAATGCAAAGAACTTAATTGCATCTGTAGTGATCACGGCACTGAATTTGAAAATCAGAACTTCAAAAATTTCTATAATGAATATGGTATTGAACATAATTTTTCAGCACCAAGGACATCCCAATAAACATAGTTGAAAGAAAAATAGGACCTTAGAAGAAATGGTCCGTACCATGCTATGTAAAGAAAATTTCCAAATATTTTGGGTTGAAGCGATTAACATCGTATGTTACATCCTAAATAGAATTTTAATTCGTCCTATTTTAAAGAAACCTCCTATTGGTATTGGAAAGGTAGAAAACCTAATATTAGCTATTTCTTATTTTGGATGTCGATATTTATGCTAAATAAAAAATAATTGGAACAAATTTGATGTCAAATCAGATGAGAACATCTTTTTAGGATACTCTACATCCAGCAAGACATATAGAGTCTTCAACAAATGAACATTGGTTGTTAAAGAATCTATACATGTTGTGTTTGATGAAGTTAATGATCCTTCCTTAAGAAAGGAAGATGCTTCTGATGATGATGCAGGTATTTTAGAAAATAGACTGAAGGAACTCAGCTTGAAAGAGAAACAAAATCAAAATGGAGGAGAAAAACAAAGATGGTAAAGAAAAAGTTCTTGAGAAAAGCAACAACAAAGAGCACGATGATCTACCTAAGGAATGGAGGTATGCACATAACCATCCAAAAGATCTCATAATTGATGATCCTTCTCAAGGAATAAGAACTAAAGCTTCTCTTAAAAACACTCATGATTATTTAGCTTTTCTCTCTCAAATTAAACCCAAATGCATAGAGAAAGCTGAAAATGAATGAAAATGATAATATAATTAGAAATAAACTAGATTAGTTGCTAAAAAATATATTCAAGAAGGAATAGATTTTGATGAAACATATACACCGATAACTAGGTTAGAAGCAATTACATTGTTCCTTATATTTGCTTGTTACATGAATTTCAAATTATATCAAATGGATGTGAAAATCATCTTTTAAATAGTTATATTGTAGAAGAAGTTTTTGTTGAACAACCATCCGATTTTGAAAACCATGCATTCCCTAATCATGTTTTTAAGCTTAATAAAGCACTGTATGGACTTCAACAAGCTCCTAAGGCTTGGTATGAAAATTAAGTAAATTTTACTTGAAAACTTCTCTAAAGGTAGTGTAGATACAATACTATTCTTAAAAGAAAGAAAATGACCTATTAGTAGTACAGATTTATGTTGATATCATTTTTAAAGCTACTAATAAAGATCTTTGCCCAAAGTTTGCTGAGTTAATGCAGAGCAAATTTGAAATGAGCATGATGGGAGAACTGAATTTCTTCCTCAGACTTCAAATCAAGCAGACAAAGAGACTTCATCAACTAAACAAAATACATTAAGAAAATACTAAAGAAGTTTGGGATGAAAAATATAAAGAAACTCAACACACCTATGAGCCCATCATGTAGATTGGATAAAGCTAAGAATGGTAAAAGTATAGATCAAAAATTCTATCAAGGTATAATCAGATCTCTACTTTATCTTACTGCTACTAGACCTAATATACTATTCAATGTTTGCATATATGCTAGGTTTCAAACAAATCCTAAAGAATCTCATATGCTCGCAGTTAAAAGAATACTAAGATACATAGTTTATATACAAAACTTAGGACTTTGATACTCAAAGCAATCATCAATTAACTTAATTGGATATTCAGATGCTGACTATGATGGATGCAAAATTGATAAGAAAATACCAGTAGAACATGCCAATTCTAGGGTTGAACTTAATTTCTTGGTTTAACAAGAAGCAAAACTCAATTGCATTGTCCATGGCCGAGACCAAGTACGTTGTGGCCGAGAGTTGCAGTGCTCAAAGCCTCAAATCCTTTGGATTAAGCAACAACTCAAGGATTATGATATTGAACAGAATGAAATTCCAATAAGATGTGACAACACTAGTGCAATAAACTTAACTAAAAATCCTTTTCAACATTATAGAACAAAATACATTGAAATAAAGCATCATTTTATTAGAACTTATGTTCAAAACAATGATATTGTATTTGAATTTGTATGCACTGATAATCAATTAGCGAACATTTTCACCAAATCCTTAAATGAAAATAAATTTAGTATGATTAGATGTGAGCTAGGAATCTGTGATCCCTTCTAAAAAAAACTAATTGTTCAATCCTAAAATATGATGCTTCTTGTAATTCTGATCTTTTCTATGAATATTCTTCCCATCCAAATTGATTCGAGTCGTTTCAAAGTTTTTGAAATCAATTAGGGCTGATTTTTGATTTTGAGACAGAGCTTGAGCCGACTTGGGAGGGGACTACGAGTCGACTCATGTCTCAAGCCAACTCTTGTAGAAATTCTCGAGTTGACTCGATCGTCGGGACCCTCTTTTAAATGGGTGTTCTGAAAACCCTATTCACTTTACTTCTGTTCCTTCGAGCCCGCTCTCCTAAACACTCCCGACTCATTTCTAAACCCCTCCCAAACCCTTTCCATTGCTATTTCCTTCTGATTCCGTGAGAGATTCGAGCAAAGTATATCTCCCAAGACGAAATCTGCTATGGGAAAAAGGCTTAGGGCACCAGAATCTTTCAAAAGAAGAGCCAAAATCCGTGAAGATCTTGGAGAACAGCGTCCTTCCCCTCCATTGTCATTCACTCCGCCTCATGCTCCAATGGCTTCATGCGCTGTCACCACAGGAAGAAAAGTCGATTTCAACTTCCTAGAAGATGAGCATTTTCGCATAAGGAGTTGGATCCGCCTACAAGGTTGAAAAGAATATAAACTCTGGAGGTACCCACTTACCCTAACTTTGTTCAGAAATTCTTTGAGAATGAGGATTGGAACAAGCTCCATCTCGTCCACAGTCAAGGGTGTCTTAGTTGTTTTGGATGCAAGGAAGTTGGGACATCTTTTAGCTATGCCTAGGGCAGGAATCTGCTGCCCAAATTGGAAATGAAATTGATGGTTTAAATGCATTTTTGAGAGAGATGATTTGAGTAATATTGACTTCCAATGGCCAATCAACCCTCCGTTGAAATGCGACTACTACATAGTATTGTCAGCAGAATACTGTTTCCAAAGATTGGGCGCTTTGACTAGATGGCCAAACGAGAAATAGCTGTGATGTATTACATGATTCAAGGCACCCAATGAATTTGCCATTCATGATGTAACGGCAGATAAAGGAAGCTACAGGCAGATCCAAGGCGTGTCTTCCCTATGGGATGGTGTTTACTCTGATTTTTATGCATGTTAAGATTAGTTTGGAGAGAGGATTTCAGAGAACTGCTGCACACAGATTTCTACATGGAGCGATCACTCCATTGCAAAGGGCACCGCAAATTGGATGGGCGATGGGTGCGCAAAGGCTCGAGACAAGAACCAATTGGAGACGATGATGATGAGGCAGGTCCAAGTATGCCTCGGGTTGATAGGACACCCCCAAGTTCACCTTCACCTCCCCAGCATCAACCATAGCACCAACAGCACCACCTCCCCATTGCACCTGCATCTCCTCACACTCATTCACATCGGACTGATAGCTCAGCAGGATTAGTTGATTCGATCAGTCGGAGGCTGGACATCATATTCACTGCTTTTAGATTGGAGATTCAGCACGACAAGCTCAGACAGGACCTCAAGAGACAGTATAATGAGCTTAAGATGGAGGTCGATCAGCTATTGCAGAGGATTAAGGTTTTGGAGCGAGCTCAGAGTCAGAGAGCAGAAGATGCTGAGATTGTTTTTATGTTGGCACAAGAAGCGGCACAGGTCAGTCAAAAAATCACAGATGCCATTTCCTCTCATAGAGCAGTGTCGAGACTCTTCATGCAACCATGCAACAGTTCGAATCTCAGATGGGAATCCTGATCACTCGCATCTCTCCACCCAAACCGCAGCCTACACCTAGACATCCTCCCCACCCTCAGCCTCAAACCACCTCTACTAAGCCACCCTTTAGCTCTGTTGTTAGGCCTGACTCTGATTTTCCTTCTTTTCACCTAAGGCCTTCTGCGAGGATCCGAAGCAAGAGAACTGCTTCTTTATCATCTAGTATGAGAGCCTCGACTCACATCGAGCTTCCTTCAAATGATGAGTAGATCATTTAGGGCTAGACCTATAATTTCTATCATATTGACTGTTTTCTTTTTGAGAATCCTATATCTTGGATTGTATTTCTGCTATATTGTTAGTGACACCTTTTTGTATACAATACAACTCATGTAATGATACATGGATTTTGAAATGAAATGCTTATCCTTTCATATTTTTGTCTTTGCCTCTATTTCTTTCCTCTTTCACTTTAGTTGCTGATGACAAAAAGGGGGAGAAAAATAAATAAGATTATAAGATTGAACATATAGATGCACAAAGATATAAACCTAAGAAGAGCTAACATAAAGGTAAAAACTAACTTAAATCAACATCAATTAACATCACAAAAATTAGTATCTGAAACATCTAAAGCATACATTAAGTGGGAGAAGAAATCAAGCAAAGATAATTTTTTTAAGACTCTAGACAAAAAAAATTGTCAAAACCTATGATACTTCCTGCACTTTTACAGCATTACCTTGATATCATGTATAAGGACCGTAACCCCTAATTAATTACCTATATGACATTCATTTCTTTTGAAATACTAACCCTGTATATGATACAATGCATTACATACAATATATGATGCAATGCATTACTTTAAGCTAGTTATTATTTCTAAATGCTTATGCTCAATGTTTGTCATCATCAAAAGGAAGAGATTATTAACCCAAGGAATGATTTTGATGATCACAGATCATTGAAGCATAAAATGATCTAACTACTTCAAAGTTCGCCTTGAGATTGTCTATGTAGGATGTTGACTCCTTTGACAAGTTTTGAAATCTCCTAGAAGAAGGTTGAACTAAGAAAACCAAATTCAGAGATGGATTTCTCGATAAAAGCTAGTTTGAGGAAGTCGAGTTGACTTTGGCACAATCTGGGCATGGCACGCACTCCTAGCATGCAAGCGAACCGATTAGAGTAAGTCCAAGCCGACCCTCTCAGGAAACAGAAAGCTGGATTTCGCAAATCTGAGATCGAACCGACTCGAGAACACTCCGCACAAACTCGTGGACACAGGCGAACCAACTCGAGTAAGCCACGAGTCGAATCTCTTAGGGAAACAGAAAGCCGACTTTTATAGATCTGAATTCGAGTCGACTCAAGAGGTGTTCAAGCCGACTCAAGACCATTTCGAGCTGACTCGAGATCATTGCAAGCCGACTCCTATACTTCTGACAAAGATAACAGCTAGTTCTGCAAGATGTCCAGTTTTGTCCAAAATTTTTCCAACGACTCTATTTCGCCTCCAACGGTCATAAACAGTCAGAAAAGAGTTTAAGATGCATCAAACTTGGAGGGAATATACAATAGATATAAGAGAAGCCAAGGAATCAAGGAGGAATATACTTTTGAAGAAAATAACCCAAAAAGTTCAGCATTCACTGCATTCAAGAGACTCAACCACTTCCAACCAAATTTCTCTTGAGAATTGTGAGGGCATTCAAGGAGAAGTCGTAAGCAATTAGTGCAAGCATTTAAGCCTTCTTCGAGCAAGCTTCATCGACTCTCATCTGCTCTTTTAAGAAGCTTTCTTGAGTTGTAAAGTTTTCTTTTCAAAATTTCTGTATTAAGTTTCAGTAGGACTGAAACTTGGGAATAGATTTAATCCAAATCTTTGAATTGGATTAGGAGCCTTGGGTAAGGCTTGTAAGATTTTAATTGGTTGACCTGGTAAAATCAATTGGATTGTTTGTGATCCCGGTTAAAACAACCAATTGTATTCATTGGAATATGGTGGAATTCTCAAATGAAGCTTGGGAAGTGGATGTAGGTGCTAGGAGTGCACCGAACCACTATGAATCTGCTGTGTTTGTGTGTTTGGCTTCCTTTTCATTACTTGCATTTCATCTAGCTTGCTATACACTCACTTCACTCAATTAAGTTTTGCAAAACTTGCACATATTTGTTTAGATTTTTTTTGAAACCCAATTCACCCTCCCCTTGGGTTGTCTAGCTGGGCAACAATTAAGATGCACAAGATACGTTGACTCCCCTATTTGACTGACCAAAATGACAGCTTTACTAAGCCCCCTTCTATTGCTATAGTTATGAGTCATGCACGCTTATAAAAGTTCTGGCTTCTACAACAGTCATGACCTTACTGATGTAGAGTTTCCCTCATGTGAATTTTCATCCCTTCATCATTTTATTAATCGCCCTTCAATAAGTGGAGTCCGTTATGCTTTACTGCTGCTTCTCATTTTGAAAAAAGGCAGCTACAGGAATCATTACAAATCCAACCAAAATATTGGCTAAACTTAGATGATTTTCTTACTTAAAAGCCATTTGGAGATTCACTCACTAAATTTAAGGTGCCATATTTGGGAAACTTGCTTATCACAGCATGCTAATCTCTTTAAAGATGGTAGATCATGAGGTAGTCCCACATTAACGAGAATGACTTACAAGAACTACTGTACCTAATTCTTTGTTCTTCAAAAGTCTCCATTTCCTCTATCCAAACACATGAGATAGTCATCAGTACCATTTCCACCATTAAAATATTAATATCGCCATAAATTATTCCATTGCAAAAGTGAATGCTCACTATTTCACCAAGCTTATTTTACTTTGTATATGATGTATCCTAGATTATATTTGGACATGACCCCTCAAGTATTGAGCCACTTTAGGGTAAGATTTGGGATTGATTTTTCTGAAATAACAGCAAACAGCTCCTTTCCTATAGTTATGAAAGCAAATTCTTCCATATATGAATTTAGACCTTATGATCCAGAAATAGCCTGCTATATATATCTGTAGTTTGTCATAAGAAGAGAGAGAAAAAGGGGAAGTGGATCAAATAAATAGAATCATAAGATTAGAGAAAGAACAGAACATGAGGAGAATTTATCAAGAAGAATAAATGTAAGAGTAAAAAGAAGAACCCAATGGACTAATATCCAATTAAAATTTCTCCTTCAAAACTTCAATATGATGCCCTCTTACAATCAGGTCTAGAACCTTTTGATAGGTTTAGGCAGAATTGGATTAGATCAGATTTAGTATTAGCCTTCTCAGATAATGCACCGCTTTAAGTTTTTGACCATCTAATTGAATGATGACTAGCAAATGGTACATGCAAACTTGCCACCAAATTATGGAGATACAATGGTGGATCAGGCATGGAATTATTCTCTAAAAAATCTATGGACAAGATCCACACAGGGGAAGCATATGATGTAGTTTGGGTTTAAATTCAGATACTTTTAATTCTTGGTGTTTATTTTCAGTTAATTGCTATTTGATTGAATCTTAGGGATCTTTTACTGAGTCTTTTGGGAGTCAGCTATGTGCCCATAATGTTATGCAGTTTTCATGCTGATTTAAGGGCATTTTCCCAAGTGGTTGCTTAGTAGAATGTTTGTCTTTAGGTCCAGGTTAGTTACAAAAAAGGTTTAAGTAATCAAAATCATGTTTTGGAACGGTTGTATGGCTTCCCATAGTAAGATTATACCAGAGTATGAGCTCTACTACTTTCAGGAAGTAGTTGTTTGTAGCTTGTAAAGAAAAGAGCAGTTTTAAAGTGGTGCAATTTTCAGTTATTAAGGAGTCCCACTCTGATACATCAGTTAAGTTAGGTCTGATGTTCATTACAAGTTGAAAGACCTTAAATTATATATTTTTGAGCAGTTATAGAGTTAATAATTGAGGTACATGATGAATGATAAATGATGTATCATAATATAATGTGGAATATTTCAATTGATTTAGCTCCATTGTGGTGGTTTCCTTAATTCTGGTCTCTATTCTCTTATCCTATTTTCTCCTCTAATCCACCCTTGACCTTCTCGTTTACCTCTTTAATTACCTCAACTCATTGCTATCTGTTGTTTATCAGGAGAATTTTCTAAACAGCCCAAATCTGATTTCCCCCTAGAATGTGATAATGTTTTTGTAACCCTAACGCAAAGAAGCTGCTGCGTTGAGATCCCTAATATACTCATTGCCCATCCCATAATCCCCATGATTGCCCAATGTTAAAATCTTGACCTAGGGCAAGAGGTGCAGATAGTCCAGCACAAGCAGAACAATATGAAAATAAAGAGTTTAGTAGGAGTTTGAAACTAAACAATTCTACAATGGACATTATAGTAAAAATGGGGTTTATCATAGATATAGAAATAACAAACATTGGATTTGAATGAAGACTCTTATCAATATGATAAAATTATCATGGATGACACCGGGCCTTATCAATTAAGATCATTTTTTCTTTCTTAATCATATTCAATTATTAAAGATCACAGGTGGTCTGGCAAAAGCAAAAAAGTTTTAAAGACTTATAAACATGAAAACGCTCCGTCTCATTTACTTCTGGTCAATATGTTGGAGATTTCTTCAACTTTGACTCCTGTCCAATGCCAAATTAAATTGCTTCCAAATGCTTCCTCAATATTTCCATCCCAATCTTCTCTTCAGCCCATCCCGTTGGACACCCTTTTCCATTTTCCTCAAAAGGGCTTCAACCTACGCTACACAAAGACCTTAGCTAATAAAGGCAAATCTTGCAAAAGTCTGTGTGAAAGATCCAAACATATGTTGAAATAAGGTACGATGGTGTACCATATATATCCATAACAAGAATGTCAGCCTCCCCATCATTCATGTCAATAACGACGACCTCCATGAGAAACTTACCTTCAGAGCCAAATATGATTTCCAGCACTGAACAAAGATACACAAGCTTACACTTAAGAGTGCAATGAATGACCGCCTTTCTACCTTAACATTTTTAAATTTCTTGGCTTCTTTCTGAAAATGTCTCTTCCCTATGCAGGTGTAATTTGTAAACATTCATGTCAAACACAATCACCCTGAATATCATCTGCTGAAATATGTTGATGCAAACATCCTGGCTAATCGATACCTAAATGCGAGGGATAGGACCCAAAAGGGTCGAAAATCTAGTTGACTGCATCCTGATTCAACCAATTCGACACTGTCGAGCTGAAACAGCGATAATTTTCTCATCCGATGTCAGAATCACTATTATGACCCCATTCCGAAAAGCTCTTTTCGAGCTCTATGAAGATGGCGCTTCGCTACCACTATAAATTTCGGAGCCTAATTCAATCGTCTGACAGATCAATGAGAGCGCGCAAGAGTCCTAGTCCGACATGAAGTCTAGTTTTGATTTATTTTTGTTTTATTTTGTTTCGAATTTCTTTTTATAGTTGAATCCAGACTTTTAGTCTATAAATGAGACCCCCTAGCCAATATTGTAATCAGTTTATTCGAGTTATTGAAATAAAATTCCAGAGAAGAGAATTTCTTCTTCCCTTTACCATTTTCCTTTGTTCGTGCATCTTCAACCTCTCTTTTCTTCAAAACGTGGCCCTAGGCTGCATCAATTGGTATCAAAGCCCAGTAGATCCATGAGTGGAGATTCTTCCCTGCAGTCTAGATGGTGGAAGATGGTCGCAAGAAAAACCAACCTATGAATCAGGCGGCGGCAATCCATGATGAAATCACGCAACGGAAATAGGACTTAATGTTGAAGTGTGAAGATTTAAGGAGATAGATGGTGGATCTGACTACGCGTCTTACGTAATTGAAAACCCAGGAGGTGAGATTTGAAACGGATCCAAAAGATCACAAATCGGAGGATGAGGCTTTAGATTTCGAGAATCCTTTCCATAGGGTTGCTCTGACACACCGGTGTGAAGGACGAGGCAATTTGTTCGAGCGTCCAACCCACTGGTTCGATTCCATCAGAGTAGATCTGTCTAAATATTCGGATAATCTGCAAACGGAGGTGTTCCTCGATTGGCTGGATCAGATTGAGCACATCTTCAAGTACAAGGAGGTACCTAATGACAAAAAGATAAAACTTGTTGCCTTAAAATTGATAAGTCAAACTTCTGCATGGTAGCAACAGTTGAAAAAAATTAGGGAGCGCAGGAGCAAACCAAAAATCCAAGACTGAGAAAAGATGAAGAAAGCATTGAGGAAGTAGTTTTTATCCTTCAACTATATGCAGTCCTTATACCGATGCCTGTAGAACTTGAAATAAGGTCCTAGATCCATGGATGATTACCCAGAAGAGTTTTACAACTCGTGGCTAGGAACGACCTTGCGAAGAACGAGGAACGGATGGTGGCGAGGTACCTGGGGGGATTGAGGCAGCAGATCCAGGATGCCTTGAGAGTCCACACCCTATGGACAGTCAAAAAGCCTATTATCGTGCTATTGTTGCTGAGCAGCTACGGCGCAAATCTATACTCAGATCTGATCCGCCCAACGAAGCAATCAAGCAACACAAAACCAACTCCGACGCTATACAACCACTAACCTTTCTGTTCGTGTTGCAACTGATATGAGACCCACGAAGCCAGCCCCGACAAGATCTTCCATGCTGAGGTGTTATAATTATGGCGAAATAGGACATGTGGAACGAGTGCAAAAAGCCTATTGGACACCCTGGAAAACACTGATTGAAGAAGAATCACCACCCAATGAGCAAGAGCCTACCTATGATGAGAGCGGCGAAGAGAAGGATGATTCCTTATTATTTGGGGATAGTGGAGAGGCTCTAGTTGTTCGAAAGAGCCTGCTGGTTCTAAAGAAAAAGAAAAGAAGACCAGAGGCAGACAAATTTTTCATACCTACTGTACCATTGCAAAAAATGTTTGCAAAGTGATTATCGATGGCGGTAGCTACGAGAACGTTGTCTTCCAGAAAGCCGTCACAAAACTAAATCTATCAATAGAAAAACATCCTCAACCCTATAAACTATCTTGGTTCAAAAAAAGGAGCGAAGTCATCGTCGATAGTCGCTACCTTGTATCTTTTCCATCGAACAGAAGTACTTCGACAACGTATGATGCGACGTCGTAGCCATGGATGCATGTCATCTACTCCTGGGGAGGCCGTGGCAGTATGATCGTAGTATTACCTATGATGGCCGTTGGAATACTCATACATTCTGAAAGGATAATCAGAAGATCACCCTGACACCGATGAAGGAAGATCCATCCACGCAGAAATCGAAAACTAGCATCAATCTTCTAACAAAGCATGTCTGTCTAAAGGAGAACGAGCTGGCTGAACGAGACACCCCACCCCTGATACGTTCTATTCTTCAGAAATTTCCTGACATTTTCTCTGAAAACTTGCCTGCAGGATTATCTCCAAAAAGAGATATTCAACACCACATCAATCTTGTTCTTGAGGCGAGTCTACCAAACAAGCCGGCATATTGCATGAGCCCAGCTGAACATTAGAAGTTGCAGCGACAGGTCCAAGAACTGCTAGACGAGAGGTACATCCGTCCGAGCATGAGTCCATGCACGGTGCCTGCTTTGTTGGTTCCAAAGAAGGATGGTTCGTAGCGCATGTGCATAGACAGTCGAACCATCAATCGGATCGCCATTAAATATCGATTTTCGATTCTGAGACTAGACGACATGCTTGATCAACTTACTGGAGCCAAGATATTCACTAAGATCAACCTGAAGAGTGGCTACCATCAGTTGCGCATCCAGCCTGAGGACGAATGAAAGACAGCCTTCAAGATAAGGGAGGCCTAGATAAATGACTGGTGATGTCGTTTGGACTTTCCAATACGCCGAGCACCTTTATGAGACTGATGAACCATGTGCTGCAGCCATACATCGGTAAATTCGTTGTGATTTACTTTGATAATATACTTATCCACAGTCCTACTTTGGAAGATCACCTGCGGCATCTTGCGAAGGTTCTTAACACACTGAGAAAGGAGAAGTTATTCACCAAGCCCAACAAGTGCAGCTTTATGGCGGATAGCCTAAACTTTCTGGGCTATATCATCTCTTCTAAGAGGCTGGGGGCTGACCCATCCAAGATGCAGGCTATCCAGTACTGGCCGATGCCACACAGCATTTCCGAAATCTGTAGTTTCCACGACCTGGCATCCTTCTACCGTAGATTCATCTGAGGTTTCTCTTCTGTGATGTCTCTAGTGACTGATTGCATGAAAGGAAGGTGATTTCAGTGGACACCCAAGGCGCAAGTTGCCTTCGAAGAAATCAAAGTGAAGATCACCTCTACTGATGTTCTTGGCCTTCTAGATTTCTCCAAAATCTTTGAGGTGGAGTGTGATGCATCCTCCACTGGGGTCGGTGGAGTTCTCCATCAAGAGGGGCAATCCATTTGCTTCCACAGCGAAAAATTATCTAGATCCAAACTGAATTATTCAACCTATGATGTGGAATTCTATGCGGTGATCAACGCACTACGACAGTGGCGTCATTACCTGATCCAAAGGGAGTTCATCTTATACACCGATCATGAAGCCCTGAAATACCTTAATGGACAAAAAAAGCTAAGCCGCAGGCATATCAAATGGATGAATTACTTGCAGGAGTTTCACTTTATTCTCAAGCATAAATCCAATGCTCAGAATCGAATGACGGACGTGCTAAGCAGGACAACCAAGCTATTGGGATTTCTTCACATAGAGGTGATAGGATTTGATACCTTAAAAGACTTCTACACCAGTGATCCAAACTTTGGCCGAATTCTATAGGAGGTATATTCTAATGACCGAGCTGATTTCCAATTGCATGATGGAATTTTGTTCGAGATGTACAGTTTTGTATTCCCGATTGCTCTTTACAGGAGAAGATTGTACAAAAGCTTCATAATGAAGGCCACTTTGATCGAGACAAGACCCTCACATTGATCCATAGCAAATACTACTGGCCAAAATTGAAACGTGATGTAACCAGATTTGTGGAGCGATGTCGGGTCTGCCAAGTATCTTAGGAGACGACGATGAATGTTGGACTATACCTCCTTTATATGTTCCAAGTCATCCATGGGAAGAGATCACTATGGACTTCGTACTAGGACTACCTGTGACCCAGAGACGGTGCGATTCCATGTTGGTTGTGGTAGATCGATTTTCGAAGATGGCTCACTTCATCGCCTGTCGCAAGACCATGGATGCCTCAAATGTTGCTCTACTATTTTCAAAAAAATTTGCATCTCTATGGAGTACCCAAGTCCATTACATCATATCAAGACACAAAATTCATGAGCCACTTCTAGAGGAACCTGTGGAAAAGCTTGAGCACAACCTTACAGTTCAATTCATCCTATCATCCTCAGATAGATGGTCAGACCGAGTCCGTCAACAAGAGCTTGGAAAATGTATTGAGTCTTGTTGGTGAGCGCCCGAAGCAATGGGACTTGATCTTGGTGCAAGCTGAGTTTGCCTTTAATCGTTCAATGAATCGGACCATAGGCTCCAGCTAGGGGTGAGCAAAACACCGAACCTCAACCAATCAAACCGGTGAAATCGAACCAAACCACAGGTTTGGTTGGGTTTAAAATTTATTCGGTTCAATTTGGTTGGTTTTTGACATATAAAAAATATGTTTGGATTGGTTCAGATTTGTCAGTAAATAAAATCATTCTCAAACCGAACCGGGCCGACTTTAATAAAACAACGTCATTTTGATTAGAATGTTGTTTATGTTGGAGTATTAATGTATTAGAAAATAATTTTGGATTTATGGTATTATTTATCAATTTGGTTTTGTGTTGATTAGCCTTAAACCCTAAGTGACTTACTTACTGGATTGTTATTTTTTGTAATGTGTTGGAAATCTTTATTTTAATTCTTAATGATGGTGTTTGTTTAAGAATTTTATTTTGTTGAGTAATAATATCTTATGTCAATTTAAATCATTTTACTTGATAAATTTTCTTGGTGATACTCTTTTGTGAAAAGGAACAAGTCTTTATGAATCACAAAAAAAAATAATAATAATATAAATCAGTACATCAAACCAAATCAGACCGTTTAAATCATGTTGGTTTGGTTTGGTTTCAATCTTCTATTGGTCCGATTTGTTTCTAGAAATGCCAAACCATTTAGGACTGGTTCGGCTTAGGTTTGAGCATAAAACCGATCCAAATCGGATCATGCTCACCCCTAGCTACAGTCCGTTTCAGATCGTCTATGGATCGAATCCGAGCAGTGTTCTAGACTTAACTCCCATCACTTCCAGTGGGCGACCCAGCACGTAAGTTGAAAATTGGGCTGAAGAAGTTTAAGCTATCCATCAGTCCGTAAAAAACAGATTGAATCCAGTAATGCCAAATAGAAAGAGGTCGTGGACAAGCATTGAAAGAAGATAATTTTTGAGGTCGGCGATTATGTATGGACTGTTTTGACCAAGGATCGATACTGTTGGTGCAAGAATCCGCCGGCGTCGGAGAAGCTGGAGTCGAGGGTGCCGCGGTCGCCGCCGGGACCTGCAAAGGGAAGTCTAAACCGGAGTTGGGGTTGCTCCGGCAAGACCCTCCGACGCTCAAGTCAGTTCTCTGCCTCAACAAGAATGGAGTGCTCGAACGGAA
This sequence comes from Elaeis oleifera, assembly GCA_000441515.1. Lineage (NCBI taxonomy): Eukaryota > Viridiplantae > Streptophyta > Magnoliopsida > Arecales > Arecaceae > Elaeis > Elaeis oleifera. The sequence continues at coordinate 92,154 of KE506360.1, forward strand.
ATTTTAACAGAGTTTTGAGATAGAGACGAGAGCTTAGAGAATAACGT
>KE506360.1:173453-189125 GCA_000441515.1 Elaeis oleifera
GATCTTCCTAATCTGATTTAGATCTGATTTTGGAGCGTAAAATTGCGAGGAGAAGACATTCCAGATCCTACCTGATTGGATACTGGTAGAGGCCAGGTGCTTGTGTGGCTACATCAGAACCTCAGGCAGTACTGCGATCATCTACAGGGTAATTGGATTACCCTTGAGGTATGTTTTTGTTTCTCATATTTTAGATTTAATTTTGAAATCAAAATATCAGATAATAAAATTAGATCTAATAGATATTAGATCTGATATAGCGTAGGATAAATTTAAAATTTATTCCGCCCTAGATTTGATGAAATCTGGAAGATCCTACACAGGAAAAAGGCAGTTTTTCCTTCACCTCGTCGGAAAATAATATGACCAAGACTTTTTGCAGGTCCCTTGGCGGTCCTTGGAGACAACCTCCTCTCGGCCTTCTCATCACCTTGGCCACCAGAATCACCTCCGACCTCGAGCATGGGATTTTGCCAGCAATAATTGGTACTAGAGGAAGGGCCTCCAAACTTTATTTGAGGTTTTCATCTGAGAAGGAGAGAATCGCCATGAGGCCATGGAGAGGAGCATCGAATGCATCTTGTCATTCAAACAAGGTGTGAGCTAGCAATGTTGTTAGGAGGATGTAGTACCCGAGCCAATCCAAGAAACTCCTCCTCCACCACTGGCACTAGAGGTATCTAATGAACAGTACAATAATCTTGTCCAGTACGGACAGGCTTTGTCTACTACAGTGGAGGAAATGCAACAAACACTATGCCTTAGCTTATACTAAAGGTCCCATGGGGCAAGAGTAGATCAGCAAACCAACCTTCACCTCGATGTAGTCCAAGGCTGGGCGCCAGCCACCTTAGCCGACCAACTAGTCCCAATTGGAGAAGATAGAGGTGCTCACCAATCCCATTGTCAAGAAGAGTCTCCACACCATGCAACTTTTCTCCTCGTCGGCCGTCTTGCTCGAGAGGACAAGATAGAAGGAAAGCTCCAAAAAATGCAACGTTGGATTGATGCCTTGCAAAACTAGGCCCTGCAGCAATAAGATATAGAGTTCGATTTTAATACCGACCCCCAATTTACTGATGCGATCTTGTGCCGAGTATTCCCTTTAACCTTAAGAAAGGTTGCCTGACATTGGTACTCAAGCCTTCATCCGAACACAGTTAGTTCCTTCGACCAGCTTGGTTGGCCATTTGTTTCTCACTTCATCAGCAATTGGTAACAATGCTGAAACTCGGACTCTCTCGTCAGTATCAAATAATAAGAAAATGAGCCTCTTCGAGATTATATCAACTATTTTAAAATCATAGCTCTAGAAGTACGAAATTTGGACCAGTCGGTGGCCATGATGGCTCTTAAAGCTGAACTACTCCAAAATGACCTCCTCTTCTTGCTTGAGAAGATGTACCCTAGAGACTTTGCTTAGATGTTAGAGTGAGCTGAGAAGTATGCTGACATGAAAGAGGCCTAGGATCGGCATGGATAGAACTGTAATGGTTGATCTAAGGTGAAGAATGACCAAGGAAAGGAGAAAAATTATAGGCAAACAGGACAGCACGATGAGCTTTGTTAGATGTGTTCCCTAGAAGCTAATTGTTGGTGGACATATTTTGAAATTTCAGAGCATAAGTTTGCACTTATAAAATATTAATTATTAATGAAAGATAATTTTATTTTCAATCATATTTTATGTGTCCATGATTTGTTCTAGAAATTAACAGATAATTTTGTATATTCTTAAAGTGTTGAGAATTTAAGACATACATTATTAGTGATTGATTTTTAAATACTCCCGATCGGAGGATCATCATGAAGGATAATGATCGATCCAATTAGATCAGTGTGTAGATCACCTTCCTTCCGGATATATGAGTCTTGAGTCTGTAGTATGGAGACACTGGGGTGAGAGTGCAGGTGGTTGTTAGAGAACAATCTGTACTGAATGTGACCATCATGAGAAATCACTTAGATGTCTACTCACTCATCAGTGGCCTTCTCGATACTACAGTAGTGTAAGTGGTTCTTTGATCTGCGGTATATTGGCTATTCACAGTGAGGCTAATGAGTTTGACTGCACCTAAACTTAGACTCTTAGCCTTTGAGTCCTTGCAGTGTATGTTGGCTTCAGTAGGTTCAAATTTACTGTCAGGAGTAGGATGTACCTAGATGAAATCTATCGATCTTGATAGAAAAAGAGAAGTCCTATGCGATTTGTGAGACTGAGTTCAGAAAGTCTTTGATCAAAGCAAGTGTGAAGATTGAAAAGAGTTTTCATAGAATTTACAAGTAAACTCGAGTCGAGCCAATATGATATATGACTAACGTTGAGATTTGACAAATTCTCCATGACCTCCATCAAGTCGGGACTCACGATAGAAGGACTGAATTACACTGTAATTGTACTTAAGGGTTCAATACTTTCATTCTATTGGATTGCCACTACATATTACTAGGTGTCACTAATGGATTGTGGGACTCCTCGAGTGTCATCTTGATGATCAATGATCCTCGAAAGATAGAGTTGAAATTGTTCCAATCCATTGAAAGAGTTTTGATGATATTGTAATGGAGATCATAATATATCTCAATACTAGATAGAGTGGAACCTATGGAGTCACACACAAAAGAGGTTCTTATCTAATCTGATAGTTGATTAACGATTATAAATCGTTGATGGATATAATCGTCAATGTGATTGATGATTAATCCTAAGTAAAAGTTACAATTAAGTAATTTGCTAAGTGTTAGTGAATTATAGGAGGATTAATTAGAATTGGATTGCTAATTAGCTCAATTTGGTTGAGCAATGAGGTTCAAATCAAGTCTAATTGAATTGAATTCAGTTTGACTTGGATTGAATTTGATTGGATCAAGCTTGATTGAGTTATGAGAAAATTCAGTTGTAAGGGAGACTAATTCCTGATTTGATCAAGATTTGGGTTAAGTTAATTTCTAATTAGATTAGAATTTTATTGAAAAGATTAGGTTCATAATTGGATTAGATTCTCTCCTCTCTTTGGGTCCAAACAAATCAGATTTGGATTGAGACCAAATTGAGACACTTAGAATTCTAACTCACTAGGATTCTCTCCCTTGTGCACGTCCTAAAATCCACACGCTAATGAAGATTGGTGTGAGGTATTTTTTGCGTGAAAGAGAGGGTGCACAAAAAGGAAGGCAGCATGTGATGACTCATATCCTTATCCCATAACTAATTTGAATTTGATTCAATCAAGAAATGGATAAGAAGGAAATAAATCAAGGGATAATAGGAAAGAAAGGTGGTGCCAAACCTATTTCTTTGTGTGTTATGAAAGAGGTTGGCATGAGAAAGAATCAACGCTAATTCTTTCTCACGCCACTCCTTATTTTTGGCATCAAAAATTATGGATGCCTCCTCTTGGTCATGCCACCTTTCCTTCTTATAAAAGGTCCAAAAGTTGGACACCCTAGGCAGATGAAAGATTCCTAGCATATGTCGAGCTTCCTCTCTCCTCTTCTTCCTCCAGTTCTTCTTCATCTCTAAAAAGTCTGTGAGGTCCAAAGAAGAAGTTAGAACAGCCATCAAGAGAAGATCTTTGCAAGGGAGCTAGCATCCCCAGAAGATCGCCGTATCTCTGATCAAATCAAAGCTTCATATGGATACCTATGGAGATCGGACGTATGTGCGGCTCAAGAAATCTTCGAATCTATGATCATCAGCTACGGTGAAGTTCGACTTGTGCTAAGATATTGAGATCTAATCTCAAATACTTATTCTAAATTTCAGATTATGTATGTCATAAATCTGAGCAGGATAGTTTACAGATTAGATCTGATGCATACTAAGTTAAAGGGTTAATCTAAATCTCTTCTGCCGCATTCAAAATTTTGAAATACATATATAAAACTGTTCGATTTCTAATAGGGGCATGCCAATCCCAATACTACCTCAGAAGGATCGAGCTGGATCTCCCCCCAAGCGGCGTCGATCTAGAATTCCCCCTCAGAGGTTCCATAATTTGCCCTGCTCAACACCCCCCGAGTTTAGATGCTAATGGAAATAGATCATCAAGAAGAGCTCCCGAAGCCGAAGAGGATGACAATACTGGTGCATGTGAAAAATATAAGAAAATACTGCAAATACCATCAGGACCATGGCCATGATACTGAAGAGTATTGGCAACTCAAGGAAGAGATAAAAGCACTCATCCAACAAGGATGGCTGTGGCAGTACGTCGATGACAAACCAAATCGAGGTGAGCCCCAGAGTGAGCTGCCTCATCATGAAGACCCCTAAAGGGACCCACCAATAGCAAAAAAATTCACACCATAGAAAAGAAGCCGAAGAAGAGAAGGGTCAAGGATGAAGTCATTTTTCCAAAGCCGACCTACAAGGAATAAGATGTCCACATGACAACCTTGTTGTTTGGAATGTCTCAAATTATGATGTACACCATATTTGATGGATAATGAAAGTTTCATGGATGTCTTGTTTATGATGCTTTATACAAATGGGTTTGGTTCCTGGGCAACTAAGATAATTGAATTCTCCTCTAATCAGATTCTCCGACAACATGGTGCCTGTAAAAGGAGCTATCTTCCTTCTTGTAATAGCAGGATGAGCCCCAAGGCAGTCTACCACTGAAGTAAATTTTTTCATTGTAAAACTCACATTTGCCTACAATGCCATACTGGACTGACTTGGACTGAATTCTCTCCAAGCAATGGTATCGATCTATTATCTGATAGTGAAATTCCCAACACCTCATGGGGTCGGTGAGCTTCAAGGAAACCAGTAGCTGATCAAAAATGCTATATGGCAACTCTACAAGGAGAAGCACTCGAAGAGCCCCAACTTGTGAAAGAACTCGATGTCCGGGATGAGCTGACAGAGTAACAAGGGTAGCTAGTCGAGGACCTCATCCCAATCTCGATGGATGGAGCTGACCCTACTAAAATCATTCAGGTGAGCTCCAACTTATGCGACGAGGACCACCAGCACCTTGCCTCATTTCTTTGATCAACCTTTGATATGTCGGGCATAGACCTGGAGGTCATTATCCACCGCCTAAATCTATTATATATATATATATTAAAATGGAGGCCTTCTAGTGTAGAGGCCTCCGTCTGCCACATCACCATTTCCGTGCCCAGCCACATTGCACTCTCGCATTTTATGGGCCAGGTGTTTTGGTTACAGTAAAATCGGGTTAGATTATGGCAATGTCCGGATCCACGAAACAACATGCTTGCTTTTGCCACAGGGGTATACCATGCGGTTATTATGTATAGCGGGCCTGGCTCGAGGGAAGGAAGCATGTAATGTGCATTGTAGTGTTCTCCCGAGGATTTATATGGAGTTCTTAATACTTCTCAAAGTAGCTTTAGTGGATGCATGTAAAATCATACAGATATTGACAGATATTGACTAAAAACATAGGATTGCTCATGGTTGAAAGCTTGAAGCTCCCTAAGAGGTCAGGGATTAACTCAATAAGCATAAGAATTCTCTTATAGGTGACATAGGAGGTTTGATAGGGCCTATAATAAATCAAGACTTGAATCTAGAAGTCAAATGACATTAGGAGAGGAAGGTCAAATTATTGCCTTGAGTTTCACACTGAGTGAGGTCTATTTCTAATTCAAATTATTCATGGATAGACATCATTGAGCCAAGATGCAAGAAATAAGGAGCAGTTCATGGAATGTGATTTTTCTTAAAAAATTATTGTATTGATTTAATAATATCTATTCTATATATATTTAAAAATAATTAAATAATAAAAATATATTTTGTGCATAGTGTAGATTATAAGTTATTTTTTTTTAATTTAGGATATCTTATGGGCCTTTTGCGGTCAAGCTCCTCCTAAAATCCTCATCCTTTTTTCATATTAGTATTCATTCTTTTTCTTTACTTTTTGCCCTCCAAGCTCACTCTCTGTTCTCTCTTTTACTACCTTGGTGGAGATATTTATCACATATTTGGGATAGATAAAGGTGCACAAAATCGAGATGGGAATACGAGTCCTTTATAACAAGCTATCCATATCCATCTTAATTCATTGCAAATGCATGCAACACGACCATCTAATCACAAGTTTGGTGTTTGGTCTATAATAGCATTGGCAGGGAATCTAATATATCCAATCTAACTTTGACATCCCATGTATCGCATGGGGTTATAAGCTAGTATAGATTTGAAGCATTGCTCCATCAAGTAGAAGAGAAGTTTCACCCCCGACTGATAGAAAGCCATAAAAGAGGAAGTTGACAAACTCTTGAAGTCTGCGTTCGTCCAAAAAATTTATTATCTTGAGTGGCTGACCAATGTGGTGTTGGTCAAAAAAACAAACAGAAAATGGTGCACGTGCATCGACTATACTAATCTCAATAAGATGTATCTCAAGGATAGTTACCCCTACCTCAGATGGACTAGTTGGTGGATGCGATCGCAAGCCATTAACTTCTTCTTTCATGGATACCTTCTCCAGTTACAACCAAATCCACATAACCATTGGGGATGAGAAGAAAACGGCTTTCATTACTGACCAAGTTTTTTTCTATTACAGGATCATGCCATTCGGCTTAAAAAACATAGAAGCAACTTACCAAAGGCTCGTCAACAAAGTCTTCAAGGAATAAATTGAAAAAAATATGAAGGTATATGTGAATGACATCCTCATCAAAAGAGAGTTGTGGAGCACCACATCACCGACCTCAGGAAGACCTTTGCAATATTACAATACTTTTGAATGAAGCTCAACCCCAGCAAGTGTGCCTTCCAAGTTAGCCATGGTATCGCAATGTGGGATTAAAGCCAACCCCGAGAAGATCCAAGCACTTCAGGAGATGAAGCCATCGAAGGCCATTAAAGAGATGCAATGCCTAATGGGAAGAATTGCGACTCTCGGCAGGTTCCTCTCAAGGTCAGCTAAGAAAATCTCCTCTTTTTTAAGGCCCTCAAATAAGCAAAGAACTTCTAATGATTGGAGAAGAGCCAAACCGCATTCGATGAACTAAAGAAATATTTGGGCTCGCCACCCCTTCTCAGCAAATCAAAACCCGAAGAGGTCCTATACTTGTATCTCGTGATCTCCCTGTAGGTAATTAGCTCGATCCTTGTTCGGCAAGTGGCAACGATGCAGAAGCTTATATATTACATAAGCCAAGTTTTCTCTATGACACCGAGGTTAGATACTTGAAGCTGGAAAAGATGGTTTATGCTCTCGTAATATCTTCAAAGAGATTACATCCATATTTCCAAGCACACACTATCACCATCCTCACGGATCACTCCACCGACTTGAGACTTTAGGTTGGTTGGCTCGGTGGGCAGTTGAACTAGGAGAGTTTGACATAAAGTACCTCCTCAAACCATCTATCAAAGCTCAGACATTGGCTGATTTTATTTGAAATGCACCATCATTGAAGAAGGGCCCGATATGGAACTAATCCTAGTTCCTCCATGTGGACAGCTCTTTTAACATAGTGAAGAAAAACTAGGACAACATGCATGCTAGGACAATAGAAATTTTATACAGATAGCGAAAGCGATTTAATCTAACATGCATCTTCTAGATAAACACCTCTAAGATATGATTTTATCATTAAAAATGATAATGCAATCAACATCATTGAGGATGATGATCCACTGATCTATTCGAAAGCTGTCATGAGTAGAAACTTAAATTGATAGCTGAAAGTCATCAAAATTTGAAATGGACTCTATGTATATCAACCAAGCATGGACTTTGGTTGATGTACCTGAGGGTGTGACTCCAATAGGGGGTAAATGGATCTTCAAGAAAAAGATCAGAGCAAATGGTCAAGTAAAACCTACAAGGCTAGGTTGGTGGCAAAGGATTTCAGACAAAATAAGAAATTGACTATGATGAAACCTTCTCATCAGTGGCTATGCTCGTCTATTTAGATTTTGCTTGCTATAATTACATACTACAACTATAAGATCTCGTAAATGGATGTCGAGACTGCTTTCTTAAATGGTAATCTTGAGAAGAAGGTTTATATGACTCAGTTAGAGGGATTTGTCTTAAGTGAGAGAGCAAATCAAGTATACAAGCTAACAAAATCAATCTATAGATTGAAGCAAGCATTAAGGAGTTAGAACATCCATGTTAATATAACAGTCAAAGAGTTTGGCTTTATCAAAGAATGTGGATGAGCCTTGTGTATATAAGAAGATAAATGAGAGCGCTATTATCTTCTTAGTTCTGTATGTCGAAGATATACTATTCATTAGGAATGATATCCAATATTGTAATCGATTAAGACTTGATATCAAATAAGTTTTCTATGAAAGACATAGGTAAAGCATCCTATATACTGGGTATAAAGATCTATAAAGATAGATCTAAGAGGATGCTAGGCTTGTCCCAATCTCGATACATAGACCTTATGTTGAAGTGGTTCAACATGGAGGCAAGTAAAAGAGATTATCTGCCTATAAAATATGGCATACGACTCTCTATGAAAAAGTATCCTAAGATACTTGAGGCGAAAAAGAGAATGAGTAAAATCCCTTATGCTTTGGCTGTGATATTGATCATGTATGCCTTGCTATGTACCAAGCCTGATCTAGCTTATGCTTTAGGCATAACTAGTAGGTTTCAGACTGATCTAGGGGAGGATCATTAGAAAGCTGTGAAAAATATTCTTAAGTACCTGAAAAAGACTAAAAATATTTTCTTATATATGGAGGATCAAAGTTAAAATTAGAAGGCTATACAGATTTCAATTTTCAATCTGATCCAGATGATAGCAAGTCATTTTTAGGATATGTGATTATCCTGAACGGTGCGGCAGTAAGTTGGAAGAGTTTCAAACAGCAGACTGTAGCTGACTCAATCATAGAGTCAGAGTATATTGCGGTTAGTGAAGCCGTCAAGAAAGCTATTTGGATGAAAAAATTCATCACAGAAATAGATGTGGTTCCTGAGATAGAACGATCAATGCTAGTTTATTATCATAACACTGGGTCATTGCTTAAGCTAAGGAACCTACCTAGGTCTTATTAAACACCCAAGCACATCCTCAGATGCTTCCATCTTATTTGAGAAATTATCGAACAAGATGATACTAAGAATAATATAGCAGACCCATTATTAAGGTCATACCACAGCAGCTATTTGATCGCCATCTCCACTATATGGGATTGAGATATAAAGGAGATTGGCTTTAGTGCAAGTGGGAGATTAAAAGAAGAGTGCCCTATAAGTCAATCGCATGAGTGATGTGATGGAATTTTCTTTATAAATTTCTAGCTCATGTAATGATATTTTTCATTAGTTAATGAAATGAGGTATTGATTCATCATGGTAGCTGCATCTTATTATGTATAAGATTATGATGAACTCTATGAATTAGAACAATGATTTTAGGATCATGAAGAGTTTATGTCTGTGAAATCTAAAATCTTAAAATTCTAATCCTAAATATTCTTAGTCATAGAAAGATTGAGTTGGAGATCAATATTCCGGATAGACTGGCACATCCTATGTATGCTCGATGGAGAGGGTGACTGATTTCACAAGCCGCATATGTGAGACACTAATATAAGGATGTGGGTGTTTATTAGGGAATGAGTTCACCGAATTGATTCACCGACAGAGAATATCTTATAGAGCCTTAATTGCATGTCAAAAGATGGTCTCTAATCGATAGTTATGCAAATGATCCTTATACCTGAGGCCACCATGAATTCTTGTGCATATGAACCCATATTTTAGTTTATACTCAAGCATGACATTAAGATATGTACGGGATGTTTTGGATATGAAAGAGTATGTATAAAATTATGAGTCGATCAATAAAGATCGAACACTCCTAATAAGAGGAGATGATATTCTGTGCATTCTCATCTCTAAGTGATTCAGAAAATTTTTTGGCCAAAAGCAAGATGAAGATTAGAAAAGATTTCTAATGTTTCAACATTGAAGTCATCACTGATTGATAGAGAATCGATATGAATATGTATTTGAGTTTGACATGATTCCATACTCATGAATATATTTGAGATGTAGGATTGATCGAAGGATTAAATTGCATGGTAAGTTACCACTGAAGGATATATTTGGTATTTGCATCAAATTTTATATCTTCTAGATAGTCATGATATATTACAAGATGTCAATCTTGACTTGTAGGTTTGATCAAATTAAAGAGTTTAATTCGATCCCCAATTAGAAAGGTTTGATCAGATTAGCATAGTTTGGACCATAATCGATCAGAAAGGATTTTAATCAAATTAGGTTAACTTGCATCCGGACCTACTGCTGAGTAGATATGAAATCCAATGAGTCACATATATTAAGAATTATCCAAGGACCCATTTGTTATAGTTGATTGAAATTATAGATCCAATCGGATAGCCAATAAGTATGCTAGCACATGTGGCAAATCCTAGCTCCTTAGGAGATCGGATTTGATCTCAAACATTGCTATTTGGCTAATCTAGATTCTAAAATCACTCCAATTTGGTGAGAACCTAACCACTCCAATTTGGTGAGAACCTAGATTAGGTTAAGCCACTTAAAGACAGCCCAAAATGGGACTCCTAAAGCCCTTATCTACATTCTAAAATCGAGAATCCAAGTGGTTAAGGACTCTTCGTGCTAAATTGGAGTGGGGCGCATGCCCACTTTGTTTTTAGCATGCAGAAGGATCAGAGTCCTTCTGCTTTGGGTCTCTAACCCTTAGAATATGGAGATCAGCCCCTTAACCTCCTTGGCACTTATCTTAAAGTTTGAAATGACTTTTGAATGGGTGTGGGATGCCCATAACTCCTTGGTGCGCACGGATAATCTGTAGATCTCGTGTAGGGACGCTAGAAGACTCCTTCTGCTTTGGATAGAAGGTGGCATCCAAAAATTCTTATCTTCAGCCATTTGAATCCTTATTTAAATAAGGATGCATATGGGAAGTTTCAAACTTATCTGAAATGGAAAAGGATGCCAAAAGCACCTCTTTTTGCAGCACGCGTGCGGGTGATAAGTCTTCATACGAAGAGTCACGTGAAGAGTCCTTTTGCTTCAAGCAGAAGGGGTGGCACTTATCAGGTTATCTAATTATCTAGAACCAGATTTGAATCCTCTTGTCACATGGCAAGTCAAGGATTAATCTAATTTGTGAAGACATGCCAAATGTATCTCTTTTTGATGCACGTGCATGGGAGAGGCTGAATCGATGTATCGGGTTTCGATAAGTCCTTCTGCTTGAAGGCTCTTTGGGAATCTAATACGGCAATTTAGATGGGATGTGACTTCTTAGTTGGTTCCCCTCTAGTTTTATAAATAGGAGGTGGCAGATAGGATTGATCACTCAACTCTTACACAATCTTATCCACTCCCTCTCTTACAACTCTAGTTCCTTTAGAACAAGGTTTATTCTTTTAAAACAGGCCTATTTCTATTAGGACAAAAGATTTAAGAAGTCCTAAAGAAGGAGGTTAAGGATAGATAGAGGTTCTCAAAGGTCCAGACTCAGATCTAGAAGAGGATCTAATCAGTTAGAGGCTGGTCGAGTTCTAAGAGTTAGAACTCTTGAAGCAAGGTGAAGGAGGAGCGCTGTCCTTGAATCGATTCCTATGTAGATCACTGTTGGAGGGCAGACACTTGGGCATCTAGTAAAAATAATTCTTCACCAAATCAAAATTTAATAGGTATGCTTCCTATTACTTCTTGTATGATTATGCTTTGATTGTTATTATCAAGGTGTCCTGGATATTAGGATTTGGATATGCTATGGTGTTTGAATGAGAATTTGAAACACCTAAACCTTCCACTGTGCCATCAGAATCCAACAGAAACCATCCAAATTTTTTCTAAAAACCACAACCTGTGGTTGGTCCGGCTATACCCAGACCCAACTATCAGGACCCAACATACAAGCAAGGACCATACCACCAATTCCAAAATGCTCCTCAACCTTCTACCATGGCACATAATTCAGCTTTTGAGGAGAAAATCTTGAAAGCACTAGAATGTTTGAAAGTCAACACTCAGACCCTTCACTTCCATACATAATCCATAGCTAAGTTAGAGATCCAAATCGATCAACTAATGACTACATTCAGTAGAAAGAAGGGGAAACTACCCAGCCAACCTCCGAGCAATCCGAAAGGACAATTCATGGTTGAAAGCTTCAATGCCCCAAAAATCTTTTTGAACATGCCAAATCAGTCATGACTCTCAAGAATGAGAAGGTCATCAAACAACTAAGCAAAACCAATGAGACCGACCCCAAAGCTTTGACCAACCCGAACCAAGTAAGAGAGGGAGGACCTAAAAGTAAGGGATGAACTAATAATGCAAGCACCTCCCTACCTGTCCAAAGCCCCATTTCAAGTGCCTTAAAAGCCCCTATTCTCATGGATAAGATGGGAGGAAGAATTGGTGAGATATTGGAATTGTTTAAACAAATCCAAATTAATCTCCTCCTTCTAGATGCAATCAAACAGGTCCCAACAAATATAAAATTCTGAAGGATTTGTGCACCCAGAAACATAAATCTAGATCATAAATTTCGAAAAAAATCTATCTCACTGAACAGACTAGTTCTGTTTCCATCACGCTATCTCTCCAAAGCTTAAGGATCCAGGTGTCCCTATTATTCTTATGTTATAGGAGATTTTCACATCGAAAAAGCCCTTCTAGACCTAGGGGCAAGTATAAATCTCTTACCTAGTTCGGTGTATGAACTCTTGGGTTTGGAGAATTAAAATCCATATCGATCACCTTGCAGCTAGCTGATAGATCTATTAAGATACCACGTGGGATGCTTGAGGACGTCTTGATCAAGGAGGATGAGTTCTATTTTTCAGTTAATTTTTTAGTCATCAACATAGAACTGAGTGGCAATCCTAGATAAATTTTCATTATCTTAGGCAGACCCTTCCTAGCTACGGCAAACGTATGCATCAACTATAGGATAGGAGTCATAGACGTATCATTTGGGAATAAAAAGTTGAGACTAAATTTATTTGGTGCTTCCCAGGGACCACCAACTTATGACGGCAATGAAGTTGATGTGCTAGAGGAGATCATAAAGAAACTACCCTTACCATGCTAATGCAAGACCCTTTACAGATGTATTTTAGAGTGCATGACTTCAACATAAATCAATACATCGAAAAAGTGAATGTCTCGTTAGAACCACCCATTTCTAAACCACTTCCCTTGGAATGTAAAGTTCGAGCAGTTGCCTACTCAATCTAGCACACTAGTGCCATCATTAGAAGCACCACCTTTCCTAGAATTAAAGCCACTTTCGATTATGTTGAAGTATGCATTCCTAGGACCCAATGATACTCTCTTGGTAATCATTGCATCAAACTTAACCTCCGACTTGGAAGCCCAACTTTAGGTGTGCTAAAAGAACACAAAGAGGCTATTGGGTGGTCTATTGCCGATCTGAAAGGCATGGACCCTCCATCTGCATGCATCACATTCGTTGCGAGCCTAATGCAAAACTGCATAGAGACATGCAGAGTACATTGAACCCTAATATGAGGAAGGTGGTTAAGAAAGGAGTGGGTTGAGGAGATACTTTAAGAGGCATAAGATCTGACTGAAGACTTTAAACTTAGTACTTTTTAAAAGGCAATCCAATTTCTTCATCTTAGTTCTTTAGGTTAAAATAATAATAAATTGACTCAGTCACATTTGCTTATAGAACCTTGGATTGGAATTTTGAAGACACTTATCAACTTAGAAGCACAATTACCCCAAGCGCACTATCTCCTTTCTTTATTTGATTCTTTTATTTCTTACTCCATTGAGGATAATATCGATTAAGTTGAGAGAGAGAATAATAAATCAATAAGTCTTCGAATAAGTTAGTATTTAGCATTTAGACATTTGATTGTACTTAAAAATCGAGTTGAACCAAGTATTTTTTTTAAAAAATATTGATGTACAGTCCAAAAAGTTTATGAGATACCAAGAGATCAAGTATTAAGAAATTCAATAAATAGTTAAGTTTAGAATAGAAATAATTTTTTCTTAAGCATTTCTAATTTTTTCTACCAACATCAAAGAAGAGTTTACTTCCTATGGGCTTGTGTAGGGTAACTTGTTAGAAAATATGTTCTAAAATCAATCGTATGATGATTGAGTTTCTTTGTATATGAATTATCTATTGATAAATAAAGTTATTTGGTATTATTCATCACCAAATTGCATCTTCTTTGTAGAACTCTTGTGTTATGATGAAGTTCTTAGAACTATGTTAGTAATTGATAAAAGATGATTTATTGTATAGTTCTTAAACATGTTCACGATCAAATGATACGTCATTACAGGATGATGACGTTTATCTAGTGGAGATCATTATGTGCCATATGGATTAGTTATTCTCTTAACCAAAGAGTATGATGATACTGATATGACATACAAGTAAGATATAGGAATACATTATCACTGAACAAGTGACTCACCTGCTGAATGTTCTACTATCAAGAGCTGCTCACGAAGCGTATGGGTATAAGTGTCCCTCAGATCTGAAATCACCATAGTGACTTGTAAGTAACTCACTGTATTTTGATGCCAGACTATTTAAATTTTTAATGTAGTGACGGAAGACTACTGGGTACAGTCAAGTACTAGTGAAGTCTGTGTGTGGATCAAGATGGGAATGACCCCTCTAGATTATAGGAGCTGATATATCACTGTATTTCAATCTAGTAAAATCTTGATCAGGATAATCCATGAGATATTTGAAAGGTTGAAATATAATTCAGATGAAACACTCAGGATTGATAGTTAATCCTAGATCATTCAGGATCAAAGGGATGAATTATGTGGTAACCATATGTATAAGTCTTAGATTATTATCTTACGATTATTTGACCTATCCAGACATCAAAACCATTGTTAAATGGTATCTTCGATTAGTACAGGAAACTGTTCCTATGCTACTAGCTTAGTGTTCGAACCTATGAAGTCACACACAAAAATCAGATGATGTAAGAAAGTATTGGCCTATGTTTATATATCCAATTTAAAATACTTGACTTGATTAAATATGTAGACTAACTTGATTGAGAATTAAGTTATGGGTCAAACAAGATGGAAGAGTTGACTATGTCTAGCTAGTACTACACATGAGGTTCAGATTCAATTTCGAAGATGAATAATTTTTGATCTATGATCCAAGGAGCCTATGAGAGATTGAATTTAAGTACTAATTAATTTTAGATTAGATCAAATTTAATTAGACTTAATTGGGTTCAAAATTTTAAATTAGATTTGATCCTAAATCCTAAACAGTTTAGGATTGATAGTCTTTCAAAATTATTTCGAATTAGCTTCGAATTAGATTTAAATTGATCCAATTTTGGATGAGTAATAAGATTGCGATGTTGTCATTAGGACATCGTGATTATCAATCTAATTCTGACTTCAATAAAATTAAAATACGTAGAAAGTAGCGAGTCGGATCGAATTCACAGAGAAGACAAGATTTTGATTTGAAATCTTTGATTTTGCAAAAAAAAATAAAATTTTGAAGAATGCAATTTAAGTCAGAAAATAAAATTAAAAGTATAAAAATAAATTCGGTACTAAAATCTACTAACTAGATCCTAGCATCTACTTACAATAAAATAAATAATAAAATTAAAAATATAAATAAATTGGTACTAAGATCTACTAATTATATCCTAGCATCTAATTG
>KE506361.1:12428-24115 GCA_000441515.1 Elaeis oleifera
CCGGTAAGGTGGCTGGCCGTCGTGGTCGTCGGAGGGCGCAGCGCCGCGGGCATGAAACAGGGGTACGTCCCTGTTTCGCGAGTTTTTTTAAAAAAACTTGATTTTAAGTGAAGCCGGCAAATAGTTTGCCGGCTTCACGATTTTTGACTTTTTTTTAAAAATCTTCGAAGTTGGCAACTGGCTTGCCGACTTCATCAGTTTAAAACAAAAAAAAGTAGAATAGGCGACGATTGTTTGAAAAGAAGAAGGGGCGGAGCCCTCCGCAGCTCTGCCTGCTCGATCGCCTTCATACCTTCGGCATCGGCTCGTCGGCCATCGAGGGCCTTGCGATGGAGGCGCCGTCCGTTCGGTGGTCGGCCCCCCCGAGTGCTCTGTCTCTCTCTTTTTCGCTCTCTTGAAAGTCCTGTCGGACGATACGGAGCTTAGAAGCCCTCCGACGGCTGAGCCAGCCACCGTCGGCCTCCGATGGCTCCCACCTCCCTCTCCTCCTCCTCTCTCTCTCTTTCTCATTCTCACTTTTCCTCTCTTTCCCTCCCGTACCACTGGTGTATCGAATTTATCGGCCGAATCGTGTCGGTTCTCCACCGATCTGGTACGATACGGGGTGTACCAGCCGGTTCGGTATGGTACGGAAAACCTTGGTTGCATCAATTATCCTCTTCTTTAATTGGGTTTATCCTATGGTCCCCTTGGTACCTTTTTATATAAAGGTGGAGCTATAAGCGGTTTAGCTAGAATCTTTACGCCCTTAGGCCTGATTCTTTGGGCCTTTAGGCTACATTCTAACAAGTTGAGAGATTCTAAGAATCGTCCATGTGGTTGAGTAGGCTGGCAGCTTGAGGAGCTTAGCCTTCGCGAGCTCGGCTTTGGGAGCTCGGCCTTTGGAGCTTGGCTTCTGAAGCTTGGCTTCTGGAGGTTGGCTTTGAGAGCTCGGCTTTGGGATGAGGTCGGCCTTTTGTCATCCTAGGCCTTCTAATGAGCTCGACCTCAGGAGGTCGGTCTTTGGAGGTCGGCTTTGGGAGCTCAGCATTTTGATGAGGTTGGCCTTCTGGTGAGCTCAACTTCTAATGAGGTCGACCTGAGGAGGTCGGTCTTCAGAGATCGGCTTTTGCCTCGGTCTTCTGATAACCTCTGCCTCCTCAAGTCGGATTCCATCTCAGCCTTCTGAGGTCGATTTCCACTGTGGCCTTTTGATGAGCTTCGTCTTCTCCTTGGGTGCTCACAGACCAGCGGACTTATAGAAGAAAAAGTAAATGATGGATGAGGGCTTGAGAGCCTCTTATCATAAGAGCTCTGAGTTAAGGGAGTTTCTCCATTTGAAAGCCCTTTTCTTTTGAGATCTATTAGCCCTATTTATATAAATATGGAGCAAGGATCTGTTATAGTTGGAGGTGGAAATCAAGAGATGAGACATTAACTCCTTATGGGCCATCACCTCTTTTCTTTTTTAGATTTAAATCTTCCATAATCATCCTTGCATTTCTAGATTGCAAAGATGTAACTGCTCAGAATTCAATCCTTTATAGAATTGCTTGCCACGTGTCCATCAATAGTAGGAAGGCTAATTTATATGCTATATCATATGCCCCCCACTTCTGAGCCTAAAGTGGTTTCATTGCTTCGGGGCAAAAGAAGTAGTCGGTTAGAAGTCAAAACATCCAAAGTAGGTTAGAAGTCAAATCTTGACAGTAAATCTTTTCAAGTCAATGTTATCGTCCTAGGCTTCCACTCGATTCATCCGTGGATGAAAAACGCCAGATGGCCATAACGGGTCCTTGAAGGGTTACTCCCTTCGTCATCATCCTCAGTCTTCGCTCGACTTGTTATTGATGAGGAGCGTCAGGTGGCCATATGAGATCTCTGGAGGATTAGTTCCTTCATTGTCGTTCTTGAGCTCCACTCAACTCGTCTGTGGACGAAGAGCATCCGGCCATGTGGGGTTTCTAGAGGGTTAGCCCCTTTGTCGTCTTCCTCGGCCTCCGCTCGATTTGTCCATGGATGAGGAGTGCCAGTTGACCATATGGGGTCTCTGGAGAGTTAGCCCTTTTGTCATCATCCTCGGCCTTCACTCGACCCGTCCATGGATGAGTAGCACTAGTTGGCCATGTAGGGTCTTTAGAGAGTTAGCCTCCTCGTCATCATCCTTGATCTTTGCTCGACTTATTCATGGACGAGGAGCACTAGTTGGCCATGAGGGATCCTTAGAGATTAGTCCCTTCGTCGCTTTAACGAGAAACCTACATCAAAGCTCAGGGGAGCATTTTTATTCATATAGTTGATGGACATATAACTTACTAGCAATGCATCCTCAAGTTCTTAGCATTCCATGTCTGAGGAATGGAGGTCCCGTCGAAGCCTTGTTTGCTATTGTCATTGATATGATGACAGCATCATCATGGGGAGTTTGAGCTCCTTGGAGATCAACAATGTCTCTCATTCATATTCTTTGCCTCTTCTATTTGGTCTTCTGCCTCCTGCCACTGAGGGGCTGATCCCGGGCTCTGGGCTTTGGGGTGAGATCAACGGTTGTGCTGAGAAGGAGCCGTCTAAGGTGCCGGCTTCAAAGGGGGAATTGCGCTCCATCACCTGCTGAAGCTACTGCACAGCATTGACCAATGCCTGATTTTTGTTGGACTAGGACATCGAACTGCTGCGGATCTATCGTAACGGGGGGGCGGCGGAGAGTGCGCTCTCATTCATGCCATCTTCTCTTTCCTCTTTTAGTGAGCTTGATCTTTTCTTTAGCGCCAATCTGTTGCTGCAAGACTCCAGACCGATGAGGAACAATTTGGTCGGCGACAATCCGAGGAGGAGCTTGATGGTCAGCGATGATCCGAGGATGATTAGGCACTTCTGGGACCTACAAGAAAAGTTCAGTTATCAAAGATTCTCCAGTGGAGGATCCTCCGATGCTTAAGTTAGCCGGAGCTTTAGGAATAGTGAGGGAGATTCTAGCAAGAGAGTAGTGTTTCTAGCGCAAAAAAGCTTATCGAAGGATCCTTTGTGATCCCTTTTATAGAGGAGAGGAGAGAGATACGTTATATCAGTTATCGATAACTATAATGGAGAATCACGGTCCACGATGAGTCGTGGGTAGCGGGTGATTAACGGCATTAATTGTATGCCACATTTTTTCGTAACCGACGGGAGTGACTGCCTGTCATTTAAGGGATGTGGTGTTGGCCCACATTTTTCTTGTAACAGCTCAATGTCCCTAGGTCTTTCGAAATCATTGGCTTGAGTCCGAGTAAGATGTCAGCAATAGTACGATGTGGTTATCGGCAATTGGCCGAGGACTGTGTCTAGAGGTAATGTCCGATGGGGTTGTTTGCTTCCTCCTAGCTCTAGGGAATCCGAGTCAGGGCCACAGCAATGAAGGTTCTCTTGCAGAAAGAGAAGGATATCTGGATGATGCTTGTCGTCGAAGTCCTCAGTGCAAAGGGAGTGGGACATCTAGATGATGCTTGCCACTGAGGTTCACCTTGAGATCTTGGTCATTAGCCGACGAGTTTATCCAAAGAGGATTTCCGAGGACAATGGCCGAGGTGGTATAATCCCATAACAATACCTATTAAAGACAAGCCATTAACATGTTCTCATAGTTCGCCTGCCGAGCACTGAAATATATGATTGGTCTGGCTAATTGGATAGAAGGGAAAAGAAGGATCACTTTCCTATGGAACTCCATGCTAAATGAGTAAAAGGCTATGAATATGTACGTATGTGGATCCGAACTCGAGTGCTTAAGCAATTCTCTTTGTTCAAATGGAGGTAAACATTTTGTTGGTTATATATAACCTTGATAATGAGTTAGTTTGTATAAAGAATAGATACAGATTGTGTATTACTAAACTATTACATCTCATAAGGTTGTAACCGTTTATAAGAGTAATACTGATGGTAATACTAAATTGTAATCGTTTAGTACAAAATTGCAACATTTTGCATGTTATGTGGCAACTTGAACTGAAGCAACACTAGATGGTATTTTTGATATTATATTCTGCTAACTAGATTGGATAATGGATATGATGATTATTATAGGTATTGCCATTTCTGGATCATGCAAGTGAACTAAGCAGCCACTTAAACATTTTCAAATCCCTAAATGGATACTGCTTAACATTCAAATTAGTACTTTTAAATGGACGGTTAGCATATAGTTGTTCGAGCAGCAGATTAATGTCCAAAAAGGTTGTTTACTTTTCTTTCCTTTCTTTGTATTTTGTTTTCAATCGTGTGAACATAGTAAAAAGCAAAATTAATTGTGTGCAACTAGCTAGCTTGGGCATGTGGAACGAAGGTCAGACATGTTTAATCATTACAGTAGTTAGCATGATTCCATTATAGCGTGACTCCACTTGGTGTCTTTAGTTTCATTCTTCTGTTTTTATTGCTAACTACATGCCTAAATCTCAAGTATTTTGATCTTTTTGTCATTGAATTATGATTGCTTGGAATATTTATCAGATGATGGGGCAAGTTAACCGAGAGTGGCTAGCAGAATATCTTGGAGAGCTGCAACGCAAAGAGGACACTAATGATCGGTATTTAGCTGCTTTGAGAGGAGAGGTGCTGACTAGAAATGCTCATGCTAGAGTTCAACCACTTCCCAAACAAACCAGTGGAGAAACCAGCAAAGAGAAGTAGTGTAGGTAGGAAGTTGTCCGCAGTGATTGCTTTGATATTTTCTTACTCTGTATAAACATTATGGATATGCTTGGTTGATTGGATCCAGAATTGGTCGATATTGAAAAACCAATAGTTGCAACGGTTTGCAGGAGTTGCATATTGTGTATTAAGACTCTTCGACCGATGTTCTTCAACAAAGATTTATTAGATCCAACCGGTTCATAGTTGTTTTGCCGTTCATGTTTTTAAGCTTTAATACAGACTCGTGAGTAATAATTGTAGACTGGAGATGCAGTCTGATATTTGATGTTTGGCTGGTACCAACTGGTCCGATGTGTGTCCTTTCTTCTTGGAATTGCTTAAAATTGCTATGTAGTTCCTTGCACCTTCTTGTGATTTAGGCAGCCATGCACGAAAGGACACCATGTATGTGTTGTGTGACTTGTGAAGCACAAGCGAGCAGTATTACTTCTGTCCTTGAAGTGTAAATGCTTTATGTGCTTGCATGACGTATCTTTCAATTCGATATCATCTTTCTGCACTGAGTAGACGTGGTTATATAATTCATGGTTCTGTACTGTGGGTCCTCTTTAACCATTTGCGGATCACCTTTCCATGGCCAGGCATTTCTGGCCCTGGTTTTGTGGGCTCCGCCCTGCCCTCTTTGCCGGAGACCAAAGGCTTGACCACTGGGTTCCCCCTCGGAGCCCCAGATAGAACAAAGGAGAAATTTTCAGACCCCAACAATAAAGCAATCCCACTCATCTCTTACTTTAGGAGATTCTTTCCCATTTTCCATCCTTTTAATAACACATCTCCCTCCTGCTATTATTCTAGATTCTTCAAGTCCCTTGGCTTCAAAGTCTCTCCCTATCCTGTGGCACTTCTTCTCTCCGGTGCCATTGGTTGATTCCTTTAATTGTTTTGCATGGCTAACGATGAATGCAGGACCTCTGGTACCCTGGTCTCTCCTCGCAAGCTGCACCTGTTAAGTCTTTTCTTGTTCCTCCTGCTTCTTGTTCACGTCGGTGGGGAACGGCCGGGCGATGTGGTAATGGAGGACGAAAGGAAGTCCAATAATTATTGTGGGACTGCAAATATAGGGTCCTCTCGTGGCACTCAAGAGTCCAGAGAAGCAGGTGGCAACAAGTTTCACAAGAGCAGTGCCCACCTTCATGTCTCAGTAAGGGAAGATGAACTCTTCAACAACACTAAACATGAAGTCCCAAGTGGTCCAAACCCAATATCTAATAGGTAAGCAGTACTTTGGGTGATCCCAGCTATCTCTGTGCATGATCTCATGAGAGTATTAGTTTTTCACTGCTCGGTTGTTTTCCTACAATGGTTTTGCTTGTTGGGGAGTGAATCGCTTTTCAAATGGCCACACGATGGGGGCATTTGGAAAGGTATTTGCTCCCAAGTTGTTGGTTGAAGTCATAAAATCATGATTGTTGTTCGGATATGGGATATTGATGATTTATTGCTGATGTGCAAGTTCGGAAATGGGAGGAAGAGGGAGATGAGAAAGAGAAAACGAGGTTTAGTGGGGAGGCAGCACTGGTGGTTGCAAAGTTCATCAGCTTGTTTTGGCTTTTTTTACTTGATGAGACTGCTTGCATTTTATCAAAAGGAGAACAGACCTTGTGCTTTGGTTTTTCGAGAAAGGCATGCAGACAACGGGAGAGGAGAGAATGCATCCAAGGCGGCCGTGATGATTTGCTTTAATATGGTAAGTTCCATTTAGCCTTACCTTCCGACTGCCAATCTACCATTTGGTGAACCCTACCTTTCATGAAAGTGGAGTAACCTGGAGTTTTCAGTACTTCCTCTTGGACCCTCCAATTCATCTTTCCCATGCACACAAAGAAGGGGGGAACTTGCCCAGAAAAGAGGAAAAAAAGAAGAGTTGAAATGGTTGATCTGATGTAACTTGAACATTGATTGCATTGTCTCCTGCAAACTGGTTTGAGTCATTTGAGTTACGAATTGATTTGGCATCTTATATGGTGTTATGGTTTCCATGATGATTAGTGAAAGTGATTAGGCTGGCTTTAATCTTTCTCTAAAAATGGAAGTTTGAATATGTTAAATTCAATAGAGTTGTAGAGTAATTCTTTGTGCACCGCATGCGGTATAGAAAAAATACACCGCCTCACTTGATTGGACCCCATAGCCACTGCTTTTCAACAGGTATTTAATGCATGTAGTTTCGCTTTTTCGTTAAAATTTTGAGTGACGAAAATATTCCTTTCTTCTGAAAAAATTATGACATCTTGTGGTCGTATTATGACATCCTGCGGTCAAATTATGACTTTCTATTCATAATTTAACCACAGAATGTCATGAGAAAGGAAGAGATATTTTATTATTAAAATTCATAAATTTTTAATGACGAAATATCTCTCTTTATGGCTTCTGGAAAAAAATTATGACTTCCTATGTATAGGAAGTCATAATTTGACTGTATGATGTCATATCACAGGATGTCATAATTTTTTCGAAATAAGATGGGTATTTTTGTCATTCAAAATTTTAAACAAAAATAAAACTACAGACATTAAATGCGCTATTAAATACGCATTACAAATTGATGACTACATGCTCTAAGATGATTAGGTGGTGCGCTTCACGTCACTTTTATTGCACTGCATGTGGTGCACAAAGACTTTCTCTAGAGTTGTAGTACCTTTGACCTAAGCATGTATTGAGAAATACGACAACCCATCATATACACATAGGACTAGACTTTAGTCGTATGCAAGATGACATCCTATCAAATAAATAGATGTAACCAAACTAACAATAATCCAATAATACTTGAAGGATAATAATCATAATTTCTAAAATTTTGAATTTCTTTAAAACTTAAATTGCCAACGCACCAATTCCTAAACATTCACAAATTACCTATTCAAGCAAAATTACGACTCAAACAATATAATCAATTTATAAAGTTTTAATGAATTCATATAGTTCTACAAAATGATGATATCAAGGAGGATTCAAATAAAACCATAAAGTCAACTAAATTTAGGGTCTCACTTTAATCTTACAGTCCAACTTCTACCAATTTCCTCCTAGGCCCTAGACCCTAGACCCTAGACCCTGGGCTCTTTTTTTTTTTTAAAGAAAGAGCAAAAACCAAAGAGCAAAGTAACAGTTTAGTAGGTATCCAAAACCACATCCAAAGGAATCAAGTATAACAAAATAAACTTGAATAATGATAAATGCATGATACAAAATAACTTATTTAACAATATAGGTTTTTCATAATCAAAATTATACACAAGTCCAAAGAGTTGCATACATATTAATTCCAATAAATATTTAAATATGATTTTAAGGAGAAGTTTAGAATCCATTATAAAAATCAAGGTTATTTATGGTAATATTTCGATGGGTATCTTATTATCATTTTCTAAAATAGTTTATCCCTCATCAGCCTATACAACTCTAGCCTTATGGAGTAAGTCCAAAGTATTGCATTTAACCTTTATGGGGTAGCTCTAAAGTATAGCACTTAACCCTAGTAGAGTAGACCCCAAAGTACTAAAGTCTTGAAATGATCAAATGCCACTGGCAAGGTCCAAAACATAGCGAAACTAGGCAAGCCAATAAACACAAATGCCAATTTATACTGTGGTGAATGTAGATCTTACACTCTTGGAGTATCATGGTGGTTTGGTGGTCCATAAAGATTGTTTCTACCGTCCAAGTGCATATTTGAGGATTTTTATTTTCTTCGTTGTTGGACTAGACGCAGTAGTGCCAATATGGATCCCATCACAAACAAGTGGATCAGCTCATAACCATGTGGGTCATGCTTGGTGCCAGCGTTATCATGCCTCGTGCTTCTATGGTTAACTTCTGGACCTAGGCGATAATTAGCACAATGTTCAGCCCTGTTGTTTTTAGGAAGTATGAAGGTGGTGGTGAAGGTATAATTACTTTTGAAAATTTTTTGTGCACCGCAGGCGGGATAAAAATCCAATATTGAGTGCACTGTCTCATTTGATTGATCCACGTAGTCATCACCTTCCAACGCGCATTTAATGCCTGCAGATCGATTTTTTGTTAAAAATTTTGTACGATGAAAATACCTATTTTTTGAAAAAATTATGATATCCTATGACGTAATATAACTCAGGATACCATAATATGATCTAAGATATCATAATATGAGAGGTGCATTTTTGTCCAACCATTTTTTAACACACATTTAATGCCTGCAGATCGATTTTTTATTAAAATTTTGAACGATGAAAATATTTCTATCATTTAAAAAAATTATGACATTCTGTATGTATTATGGACGCAAAATATCATAACATGAAATAAAATGTCATAATTTTTCAAAAGATAGAAATGTTTTTGTCATACAAAATTTCTAAACGAAAAAATCGACCAACAAACATTAAATGCACGTTGAAAAATGATGACTATATAGATCAATTGAACGAGATGATGCACTCTATATTAAATTTTCTACGCCATCCACGGTGCATAAAAAATTTCGCAACTATATTTTCTCATGTTTTCTCATATGGGCTTGATATGAAGCTGTTCTTGTGCCTGTTCTGATAGAGTCTCCTCCAGCTTCAATTATACGGTATCAGAATTGAGTCCAGATGGCTATTGTCCTCTAACCCAACGCCATAATGAGCTTGTTATTGTCGAGGGATGACCAGTGCAAATTATGACTGTTGTTGATGATGTCATTGTCCTTATTTAGCATGGAAGAGCACCTACTCTCCACTCTGACATGCAGTATGGAAGCACAGCAACTCCCTTAAGTTCCATGTAGATTATTAATAATGAGAATGTCACTTAGTGATGTAGAAAATATCGTTATTTTCATTTAAATCCATATATTCTGGTTGATATCGAATGGAAAATGGGTATTCTATCAAGACTACTAAATCCTGCGAGTGGTACCTTCTCCACCTCCATTTTACCCAAAGTATGTATGTATGCATAAAAAACTAGATATGACTTAGCCTACCCTCCATGGGTCCAGTGGCCTTACAGCCCAGTAAACCCTAATAACTGAAAGGACATTTGGTTGTGTTTGGTTTGAGATTAAGGTAAGGTGGGATAAGAATAGTTATGTCTCTTGGTATTCATAAGTGACTCCTTTTCTGTTGGTTACTATCTCTGAATCACTCCAGTTAGAGAGTGATTTTACACAAAAAAGAAAAGGCATGATCAGGATTTATGCCGGGAATAGCTTATGACACCGAGAAAGATCGAACTCAGAGCAAGCAAAAAACAAGTTACACACACACACCACCAAAAGAAATTTAAAATAAAATAAACAACAGCTTCATGCAAATACAAATCAACCTACATGAGCATACTACGCCAAGATATAAGATGATGCATGGATCATGGAGATATTGAACCCGAACAACCTCGGACTTAAACACGAGGGAGAGAAGGCGGCAAACAACACTTCACAGTTTGGGGTTACAAGCGATCATCTTGCAACACCTTAGGTTGTAGGGGCCACAATTCAGGGGCCCCCATCCTACTGCAGCTCGGCATGGCAAGCCGCCATGGCAAACATCACAAACATCATCAGCATGAGAATGGAAACCAGAAAGACCAAGGGGCAGTTCATTGTGAAGAAGGAAGAGTTACTGTTGCCTTATGCAAAAAGCAGTGTCTCCCTGCATATTGTTACAAAGCCTAGATTTCTACAACTCAATCAATTACTTACTTGGTAAGCTAAGGTAGGTGAAATGGTAGTCAATTCTATCTTCTCAATAGCAGTAGTAAGTTTCAGATGGTTTTCAATTCATCATCTCCTCATGAAGTTCTACCAACCATTCGGATGACCCAAGTTAGTAGAAAAGGAACATAGGAATAGGGAAATTAACCAAATGCTGAAATTTCATTTTACAAAGCGAAAAAATGGGATGAACGGACGAGTGCCAGTTCCTTCCAGCATTTATTTTGACTTTGGCCCCTGTGCCTCACCAAGAAATCAGATATAGGATGATATCTGTAATCCGGAAATACAAGTAGTTAAAGTCAAGCCACATTTGCGACCACAAAATTTCCGTACAAACATCGTATATATTTGGCTTTAAATGATATAAAAGCTTTGCAAAGAAGAACTTGGGCCTATAATAGGTCATCTTTTTCTGAGAAAAGGGTTCTTTAATATTAAAAGGCAACTCTAAAAATTATTAAGAAAAACTTGACAGCAAGCACACATCTTGTCTGTAAATTTCAATTGCAAACTTGCACGCTCTATAGAGAATTGTCTTTATAGTTCAGTGGTACACTTCCCTACATCTTCAAATTATAACCATCTGCTTGGACTTGAAAATCACAAGTCATTATTTCAATAGTCTTACATGTACTCTAAGCAACCTTTGGAAAGAGAGAAAAGAAAGCTGTAAGCCTTAAAATGGGTACACGAAATTTCGCTATCCCAAAAGAAAGAAACTTGAGCCTTGGTCTGTTCGAGTAATCAAAAAACAAGTTAAACAAGAAGACACAGGCAAATATAGAACAAGCACAGGACCAAGACATGACAAGACATGAAATGACCAGCTGGCTACCCAAATCAGAAGGCTCTCAGGAATATGACTTCTTGGCCGGGTTGCACCTGTAGATTTGCAAAGGAGGCTAAGAACTTTAGTGGTAGAGCTGATGGGAGGACCAACATTCAACATCTGATAGAACTCATAAATGACAGAAAGCGGTCTATAAAAGCTATAGCTTACTGGAAACATATTTAGATATTACCACACATGCATAGGCCTACATATATGTGTACATGCACGCACATGCATAAAAAGTCATATGCATGCACATATTTAGCAGTAAATGTATAGTTGCTTCTCACCACTGTAGGTTTCCTCCACCTTTGTTATATAAAGGAGCCAACCACCTCATCTCTGAGCCATTTCCATTGGACAAATAGTAAATCTTTTCCACTTTTCCTCTGAAAATGTTTCACGTCGTACAAGCCTTTGCCTGAAAGAATGCGCTATGTCAAAGAGACATTTTCATGCAAGGAAAGGTGATACAAAATTTTATGACTT
>KE506361.1:30496-45313 GCA_000441515.1 Elaeis oleifera
ATCTTTGTTCCGCTCTTTCTTTATCGGTGGCCAAAGAGTATAGGGAAGAGTAGCACTGATCCTATCACACTGACAAACAGGATGTGCCATGACTCTTGCAATCACATTCTTAGCCAAAGAGAACAAGATGCCACAGAATGATAAATGGTGTCCATATGACAATTTTTTTCAAAAAATTATATTTAATCACAAGTAGGATCAATTTTATTTGGTCAAGCAGGTAAAAGCTTGGATAACTAAGCAATAATTTAACTTTCTCTGAGACTTGCTATGTTATTATGAGAAAAATTATTATATTTTGTTGTTAAGAATTTTTACAATAAGTAATTTGTTCCAGTGGTGTGCCTTGTAAACAAGTGAAAGTGGTCAATCAAGCCACCTGAACTGTAAAAATAACTTCACTGCATAAATACAAGCAAGGCCTGCATATCAAGAGGATTCTCCATTTATGTTGCTTGTACGCCTCCGAACATGCCTGTGTAGATCAATGATACTCTTTGTTCATGAAGACTATTTGTGCTAATGCATGCCTTTCCAGGATACAGTTCATCAATAGTATGTTATGTCATTAATACTATGCAATCAGAGGTACATGAAAATGTACATATAACAGCTAGGTCAACATCTATTCTGACATAGAAATATGTTGATTAGACTAAACAACTCCCAGAGGAAATATTGCAAATGTAACCTTCCATCTTAAGTGAAATTTTCACGTATGATGATTATGATAAGGTCATAGATAGTCACAATAAAACAAGCAACATGTAGCAAGTAATAGATATAATGTGGTCCATAAATTCAAGAAAAAAGATCTTACAGTTCATGGATGACATTTTGTGTTTTAACCATAAGAAAGCTCATGGTAGTAGGTGACAACATGCAATAAAATTTGAGGTGGTTTTCAAGGTAAATGCATCAGTCATTAACTAAGGTACAAAATACACTAGAGCATGTTTGGTTCGTGACTTGAATCAAAATCAGAATTGGAACAAAATCAAATGGCCATATCCCCTGACATATTTGGTTCATGACTGAAATCAGAACTGGAATTGGAATTGTATTTGAATTGTAGGAGAGAGCATGGATTGGATTTTGGAGGAATGGGGTATTCCTATTCCCTCTTGAAATCAAATAGGAATAGAATTTCCTCCACCCAAATGGCTCAAATGGGAGTCAATCATTCCTACTCCTATTTCAGAGTCCAACTTCTCCTAGCCAAACATGCCCTCAATGATGCCAAATCACAATGTAAAATCTGTAGAACAACTCAAGCACCTAGACCTATTTGATATGTAAGAGATGCTAAGGATAATGAAATAACACTAGCAATTAAAAATCGAAAATACCTAAAGAGAAATAATGGGTGAAAATCTTGTATTCTATAAAGGTTTCAAATACTGGAGGGATGGTGCAACATCTGACAATCCCAACTGTTAGATCCAGGTTTCCTGTTCCAGAGAAACACCAAGATAGCCCCACTTCAAAGTATTTAAAACCTTGCATTTCACTAAACACTAGTTCTGTATTGGTTCTTTGATTCTTATATACCTTAAATGCCATATACTTAACATAATTAAAAGATGTGTACTAAGTTGCCAATTTGGATCACAAGCCTATGACACAATGAATTAAAAGCACATATCATATGAAAAGGATAAGACCTATGGTTACTTTAGGTACAATTATCAATCTATAGTAGTTTCTCTTTCAACATACATTTCTGCACTCACATCATTATCATTATGCAACTCCACTTACATTAGATGAAAAGACAAATGCACACAAACAGGTTAGGAAGTGATATGATGGATGATTGTGGTAGTTCGAGATATATGCCAAATAAGATGAAGTTGTGAAAGCTCCTCTATGTCAAAACCACAAACAGGGGATCACTTGTACCGATGAACTAATTAAAGAGGTTAGATTAAACAATGTTCTACAAGTTGTTAGTATTGTGCCTCTTATGATTTTTTACCTTGTCATACTGGTCTGATAGAACTGTAATTCTTGGAAGCTGTTCGTACTTTTTATTTCTTGTGTGGTATTGGATTCATAGAACTAATAATGGCTGGAAAAAATTGAACTGTAGGTTGCAATAGACTGGCAGTAGGATGTTTCATGAAAAACAAGGTTGGCACAAAAACAGGGACACAGGATAGTCTTGCTGCCTACTGTGCAGATCTAGTCTTCAGTCATGTATGGGAAAATGTGGCATTATTCAACTATAACGGCGAAAAGAAAAATGGAAGTAAGTTCATTTCTAAGCATCATTTATGTTTAAAGGAACAAACACTTGGT
Source organism: Elaeis oleifera (assembly GCA_000441515.1). NCBI lineage: Eukaryota > Viridiplantae > Streptophyta > Magnoliopsida > Arecales > Arecaceae > Elaeis > Elaeis oleifera. Next base: position 32,798 of record KE506361.1, read on the forward strand.
CGGAATTCTTATTAGTATTCTGAATTCCACTTATTGCAGGTTTTATATGAGCACAAAATGTTTTTTAAAGAAAAAAAAATAAAAACACAGAGGATTCCAGTGTTACATGAATACCGATTGGCAAATGTCAATAAAGGGATAAGGGTGTCAACACTATTATTTTAAGTTCATTCCATAAACTTGAATGGGTAGTTTCAGTTTCTAGACCTATTAAAGACATGCGGATATGAAAAGTGACATTAGATAACCCATGACTATCAGTCATCAAATAATGATGGATGGAAGAATGAGAGAGGAAAAAAATTATTTGCCATGGACATGACTATGAACTGATCCTCGAGATCAATGGAAGGGTCACATGAGCAATCCTTAAAAATACCTAATTGCTATCTTAACCTGATTATTTACTGAATCAAGTGAAGTGGGTCGATAAAAAGTTAATCCCAATGAATATCAGAAGTTTTTCCATGCAAACTAAACATCCCTTCCAATGTGTACTAGAAGAAGACAGAAAGTGCAAGTCAAGGAATGCCAGTTATGAACATTTCACGCCAAGCACTGCTCCTAGTACTGCTCCTAGTAGATTAACAAAATAAATTAAAAGAATAGAAAAGAAGCAAATGAAGAGAGAGGAGCAACCAAAATGAGCTCACTTTTAGCGCCTGTCCGGATGGGCGGATCGACAATCCGGCGGAAGTTATCGCGCAAGTCCAGAAAGCTCTGCCTAACCATCACCGCACACCGCCTTGTCTCCTCAAACTCCTTCACCATCCCCGGCGGCAGTCCCTCAGGCAACATCGCTTTCCACTCATCCAAGCTAGCAAGAAGAGGAACCAATGAGATGCCGATTTTGGGTAAAAATCTTAACTTTATGAAAGTAGTGTCGCGAAAATGCGAGCTTTTATGGCCTCAGAAGCAATGGGAGCTGGGGGAAGGAGGCACCTGAAGTCTACGTAGGTGCAGGCGTCCTTGCGTGTGAGGGAGGAGAAGGACTTGGTGAAGGAGAAGAGGGGCGGCCTCCGGGGCCGACATCGAGGGCGGGTCATAGGTGACGGGGAGGGATCAGTGGGGAGCTCGAACTCGACGTTCAGGTCGTCGTCGACGGAGGAGGCCTCGTCGGGCCGGGCGGCATCATCCGCGGAGACACCGCGGGGCCCTTGACCCGGACCTTGCCCTTGGTGGTGGTGGTGGTCTTGGTCTTGGCCTTGGAGTAGAAGCGGGACGAGACCGCCGACGCCGCCGCGGCGGTGTGGCCGAGAAGATAGGACAGGAGGGAGGAAGGCCTTCGGGTTCAGCCGCAGTGAAGGCGGCGGACCGGAGGACGGACCGCAGCAGCATCGGCCTGGGGGTTTCGCGGAACTCGAAAGGCTGCGTGGGTTTGGTGGGCGTGACCACGATAGAAGCAAGTCTTCCGAGGTTGATATGTTTCTGCCATTTCGGTGCGTAACAGGTACCGGGATGAAGCCGATATATTAGTTCATGGGCCGAGATGGATGACTAGAGAAAGAAACAACTCTCAATTTGTCGAAGTTCGAAGGATTTTGCTTGTTCTTGGTCCAGGTATGCAAATTGAAAACCGATTTCTTTTTTTTTTTCTATAAAAAATGATTTAAGTTTGGCTTTCACAGTATGCAAAATTCTTTTTATAAATTTAACATAATTTTACATCAAAGTTTATCATCATTTGCAATGATAATATATTTTAGATCTGTCAAAATGTATGAGATAAAAAATTCAGAAACATTTTAAAGAAAGTAAACAAAGAGTCACGAGATTTAGCTTATCTAATATTCATATGAAACCTTCATATAAAATCATTAACTCACTTATCATTTCATATTAAGCTGAATCCTATTATGGGCCAGTTTGCATTTAACCAACTCACAGCCCATGGAGATTTTAATGAAGAGAAATTCTTTGTACGCCATCCGTGGTGTAGAAAATCCGACGTGGAGCGCACTACCTTATCCGATTGGGCTACGTAGCCATTACTTTCTAACGCATATTTAATGTCCGCAGTTCTATTTTTTCGTTGAAAATTTTAAATGAAAAAAATACCTCTTCTTCTGAAAAAATTACAACATCCTGTACCGATATTATGACATCCTGTATTAAGATTATGACTTTCTGCACAGGATGTCATAATTTTTTCACAGAATGTCATATAGAGGAAAAATATTTTCATCATTAAAAATTCATATAAATTTTTAATGACGAAAATGTCCTTACCAAAATTATGGCATCCTATGAAAATTATGACATCCTATGCAGGAAGTCATAATTTCAATGCAGGATGTCATAATATCGAGGATGCTATAAATTTTTTAGAAGAAAAGAGGTATGTTTATCATTCAAAATTTCAAACGAAAAAGTAGAACTACGAACATTAAATATGCATTGAAAATTGGTGGCTATGTGGCCCAATCAAATGAGGCAGTACACGTCACGTCGAATTTTCTACACTACAGGCGGTGTACAAAGAATTTCATTTTTAACGAATTAGGTAATTATGAACAAACCTAGCTAGAGAGTAGGGTGTTAATGATATCTTCAGACATACAATGGCATCTATTGCCACTGAAAGTTGATTTAACTAGAACGTCGAGCTAACTAGTATGTTAAGAGGTCGATAGGATATTAAGTAGATCAGAGGAGATGGCTAAAGATCTCAACACACCTTCCAGGCTAATGGATAGTGGTTGTTGAGATTTAGAGATGATTGCTGCAAAGTTGATCACATTTGAGAGGTGGCCAAGAGAAGGAGGCCATGCTCGAATATTCGTACTGATGCTGAACTAAACATGAAACAGATAGAAAAGTCCTCCTGTCGGTGATTGTCTAACAGGAGACTTTCCAACACCTAGGTCATATCACTTTTCGGGAACAATGAAGGTGCTGTGAGAGTGGTAGAGTGGTAAGAACTCAAAAGCACTTAGGACTAAGAGCTTAAAACTTAGAACTTGGATTTACTCGGAAAGTCTCCCTAAGATGACTTATATAGCCAAGTGTCCATACCCATTGCTTGTGGAATTTTAGGATATGTAGATCTATTATTTTGAATAATCAATTGCATGTCTTGAAGATATCATTTGGATGATTTTTCTACATGCCACTTCCTATGTATCCCACATTTATGAAATCATTTGTGATCATGGTCTAGCTATTGTTAGATAAAGGAAGATTTGGGTATCTCTATATGCCTCTAAGTTGGCCAAGTGATGAAATTGGTTCACTAAGCTAGAGGCTTCGTGGCAAGCTCGATTAGTTGGTTTGTCATTTTGAATATAGCCCATTTTGAGGCATATCAATACCTGTTGCCACTAGAACTCGAGATCGACTAAGATTGGTAGAAGTGTGAGATGTTAAAGAGGTTAGGCACCTTCTGAAAAGAAAAGAAAGGTAGTAGTGAAGTAGAGGCATCCAAAAATGTAGCTGTCCAAATTCTTTTAGAACATGACTGATGCCTAACTTGAAAATCAAGTCCACTTGCTGGAGATTTTTTTAGTAGGAGACTCTTCAATACTCATATTGGTCGAATTCTAGAAAATAATGGAAGAGAGAGAGAGTGAGAGTTTCTATGAAATAATATAGTCAAGAGGACTTATTTGAGGATCCTCCGGTTCTCCCTATTTAAGGAGAAAATTTAGTATCAATATCGAAATAGGAGGAACATGCATTAACCACCCATCAACAACTTCTATTTGCAACAACTGCATGGTAATAGATATCCCTGTTACTCCCATAGTTATAACTACTTTAATCATGCAATTATGGCTAAGAGGGCATTATCGTTGCCAAGATCATGGTTTAGACATGATTAGGCATCTATTATTTTCGACCTATTTTCATTTTGTTACCCAAGGTGAAGTACTTCAGGCATCTTCGAGGTTATATTACTTCATTTTACTTCAAGGTTAGACAAGCAAATATTGGCCACATCACTTGCTCCCACTCAAAAGCTCGATGTGTGTTTTGTATGTTGGGTAAAGAGACTGACAATATGAATTTGACTGAGATTGTACATTCTTATCTTTGATTCCATATAGAGAATTCTAAAAACCACATTTAATGCATTAATTGAATTCCTTGATGCTCCATTATTTTGGTGCAATGTTTCAGATGAGAGTTAGACTTTCAAAAAAATTTGAAAGGGCGATTTGCTAAATCTCACTATGGCTTATTTTGAGCTGATATGTGGCACGATCAGCTTAAGTAATCAAACAGGCATTTGATCCAGGCTGCCTGTTTGTGTATAAAATAAGGTTTACCTCCCTTTGACCCCTCACTCTTACTTTCATCCTTTCGATTTCACCTGGGTGATTTTGCTCCCGGTTGGATCTTAGTTTTACCTTGGACAACTCTTCAAAGTTTTCGATAAATTTTCTTCATCTTTAGTAGTTTTTTAAGCTTTCTGGTGAAGCTTTATCATCTTTGACCAACCTTCAAAGTCTCCAATATGGCTTCATCATCTTCAGCCAGCCATCAAACTTTTCAACAAGCTTTCATCATCTCCAGCGAGGCACCACTGCCACCAACAAAATGAGTTTAGGATCTTTTTGTCCTCGGCTACATATCATTTTCATCTTTTCTTATCTTTCTCGATTTTCATAGTCTAGGTATTTTTCTCATCCTTCTGAAGGATGTCACATATCTGGGATATGCATGTAGAGATCAGAACATACAGATTTTAATTTTAAAATTATGAATGCAGCAGAATTTGAACTTGATCTAGATTTAAAATAATTTTAAATCTAACATGTATAAATATAGATCTAATCTACATATGCTAGGAACGTTCATATGCTGAAATTAAGATGTTAAAAAATAAATCAAATTTAGAATTAGATCTTTATCTCTGCACGGATAGATCTTCACTACGATCCGATAGTTCGTAGTAATCTGGTGAGGATCTTATAGAACCACACACATGTTCGGTCTCTATGGATATCCATTGAGATTGATCTGATTAGGAGGACTCGGTCTCACCAGGGTGCTAGCTCTCTTATAGAGATCGCTCCCTGGATTATCGAATCGTCTTGATCTTTTTATTCTCTTCTTAAGAGAATCAATCAGATCTATAGGAGGATGTTGATATCAGATTACATCTGTATTTTTTTTTACTTTTTCTTCTCAAAAAAAAATCAAAGATCTACTGAAGAAGATAAGGGTTCTAATCTCTTTCTTCTTCCTTTCTTGTCCAACCCTTAGACTAGATGTAGGAAAGGTAGAGGATAACCTTTTATCTATCTTATGGATTAAGAAGGAGAGAAAACTAAATCAAATCTAATTTTATTTATGTCCAACTTTTGGACATCTTTGGAGGAGAGGGAGAAGGTGAACCGCCCACCTTATGGATCAAAAAAAAAATCAGATCAAATCTGATTTTGATGTCCAACTCTTGGACATCTTTGGGAGAGAGGAAGAGGGAGACATGTCCAACTTTTAGATAAGAGAGAGAGAAAAGAAGTTACCCCTAAACAATCAATATTTAGTTGTAAGAAAGAAGGATCTAGAGAAGGGCATCCACTTTTTCTTCACGTTGAAAAGCACCTCACGCCATCTCCTTTTTTTTTTTCATGCCAACAACCTTTTGGCATCTTCCATCTTTTTCTCATATGGGGCATCAAATATTGATCTCATCTCTAGTACGGAGGCACTCCACTTTATCCCCTATTTAAACTTGAAGGGCTAGGGTTTGTTAGGAGTCCAAGAGCACTTGGACTCTTGGAGATAAGTGCCGTCCACACAAGTTTGTGCGCCCCTTATGTTTCTCCACCAAATAATTTTCCATAGTAAAACAAGAGGAGGCGCCACATAATAAGGGGAGAGTCCTTTTGTGGGTTGAACACCTCTTTTAGATAAGATCGAAATCAAAATTGGTTTGAGTCTAATTAGGTTTGGGTTTCATCATAAGTCAAGTACTTATTAAATCTAATCCCATTAGATTTATGAAATCTAGTTTGAGTCAAACTCAAAATAAAACTAATCAAATTAAATTTGATTTAATTTGATTAGGATCCAATCCTAATACTTGATCAAATCAAATAATATGCAATAATTATAATTTAGTCTTCCTATAACTTACTAACTCTTAACAAGTCCTCAATGTAACTTTTATATTTAAGTCCAATCATCAATCAAATTGATAATTGACTCCTTTTGCTATTCGAAATCATGATTCAACAATTCAATCAGTCAAGACCTCTTTTATGTGTGACCTCAGAGGTGATATTCTGTTTGGTAGTGAGAAATATTTTGATTCCATCAAATATCATTAAAATTTTTTCAATAGATTGAAATAATTTTAACTCTCCAATCGAGAATTATTGATCATTAAAATAATTTTTGTTGATCTTACAATCCATCAGTAACGTCTAGTAGCATGTAGTGACAATCTAGCAGAACAGAAGAATGAACCTCTAGATGTAGTTATCATGTGATTTAATTCTTCTATTGTAAGTTCCGACAAGACGGAGGTTATGAAAATTCATCAAATCCATCATCTATCATATGTAAGATTTATTCGACTTGAGTTTATATGTGAAATCTAATGAAATTTTTTCCATCATTTACTATGCCCTGTCCAAGATCTTTCGAACTCAATCTCATAAATCACATAGGACTACTCCTTAACTACTAAGATTGATAGATCCCATCTAGGTGCATATCTTATTTCTATAATGAATCTACTGTAGCCAACATATATCTCAAATCTCTATATGGTTAGGAGACTGAGTTATAGTACAATCAAAATACAGCAATCTCATTGTGAACAGTCGAGGCATCGTAGGTCTATAAACTAATCACACCACTACAGCATCGAGAAAGTCACTGACAAGTGAGTAGACATCCAAGTGATTTCTCGTATTGATCATTCTCGGTACTTTTATTCTTTAATAACATCTGCACTCTCACTCCAGTATCCCCACACTATAGACTCGAAACTCATCTATCATAAAAAAAAAGATCCGTGCATCAATCTTACCAGATCAATCACCGTCTCCATGATGATTTTTTGATCGAAAGTAATTTAGAAATTAACCATCAATGAAACATGTCTCAAATTCTCAACTCTTGAACATATGTATCATCATCTATTAATTTTTGGATGATTCATGGACACATATGCTACATGAATGAAATTAACTGTTCTAATTAATTAGGTCAAGTATAAAATTATATCCTAAAAGAATTGATGGATCAGTCTGATTGGCTTTTAGGACATACATCTAACACCTTCTTCCTTCTTCTTGTCTTCATTCTTTTTTCTCTTCCTATCCTACCATGAGTGAGGTTGAGGTTTCTGCTAGTAACTAGTTGATAGATCAGGCTTCAGCTCAGACTCGATATTCTCCCTTTGCCAGCATGGAGGCTAAGTTCAAAATTTACTTCAGACTTGAGAATGAAGTGCATGTCCTCATCCAAGAAGACCTAGTCAAACTTTGGGTCTAATACTTTATAACCTTGAGTTTCAATGGGAGATCGCTAACCACAATGACCAAGTCTCCAATCCTTCTCCTTCTCAACTCCATCTATATGAGGAGTCTCTTAAGGCTAAGTTGAGGTTTTCACTTTATCCTTTCATAGTCCAATTGTTAGAATATTATCTTTTAGTTCCAACCAACCTAGTTCCAAACTCGTGGTAGGTCATAGTTTATTTTCTTATCCTTATTTTTTTCATGATATCCATCCCACTATCTCTTTTTCCAAGCTTGTTTACTTTGAAAAAGCATCCTCGAGAGAGAAACTAGTGGTACTTTTCTCCTTAGAAAGGTTGGCAACTGATTTGAGAATTTTTTTTTTATTTATGGATGGAAATAGAGATTCTTTTTCATTTCTTCCGTGCAATCTTATAAATTGACACCCTTTGAAGAAAGCCTCAAAAATCATTATATAGATCTTCGCTACAAGAATTCATTCTTTAATGGCAACTATCTCATGGCGACTATCTAGAGCTGTCACTAATATTATACTTTTTGTGATGACTATTAAAATTCATTATTAATATTAATCTTTTTTGTGATAGTACTTTTACTTGACACAAAATAAATAGTATTAGTAATGATTACACATATAGCTCTAAAAAGACAGCCACTAATACCTCATTCTCATTGGTGGATAAAAAGATTTGATGCCAAAATCACTTGTAGTGATGAATAAGAGACATCGTCATTACTAGTACTACTTTTTAGTGACAGCTTGATTTATTATCACCAATAATTATCATAATAGTGATGATAATTAATATATCACTACTAATATAAAAATTAACAGGTGATGATAATAGCACCATCACTAATATTGTAGTTATTATTGGTAATAACATTCTAATATCATAAATATTATAAGTATTTATGGTGATGTATTTATCATCATCACTAATGATAAAGATATTGATGGCGATGCCATTTATCACCACTAATACAAGGCTCAATAAGTTTTTTTTTGTCTTTTCTTAAATATAGAATGAATCAATATTGTGAAGTCATTAGTAATAATGATTGTTTCTTTGGGTATATCATTAGAAAGAAAATTTTATTTCATACCAATAAGTATGATCCAATTTGAGAGAAGAAAGATTTTTCTCAAGTCATAAAATCAAATTTTCCAAAAAAAATTGCAAGAAGAGGTATTTTTCTCAATCCACAAAATCAAAAGAGATTTTAAGCATATATTGGTGTTTCCATCTATATCTAAGCCTTTTATTTCCTATATGTAGTCAATTTCATTCCTTAAAATCCTCTTCTGATATGATTTAATTCAATTTTAAGATCTCTAGCCAAACATAGTATGTTTTATATTATCTTAAATAGCTAATGCTTTTTTAAAAGTTTATACCCTAAAATTCTCTTAATGATCTTTTTCTAGATGAAAATATTCCATCATATTTCAACAACCAAACATCTTTATCTCTTAACAACTAAAATATTAACACCCCACAACTCTCTACCATTCACATGCCCTATTTTTTTGGTAATTAAAATCTACATCTCTAAAACTCACCTCTTTCTCATAATCCATAGGTGGAAGTATTCCACCATATTTTATTTATTTTTTTAAAATTTATATCCTTATAAACTCTCTTAAATAAATTTTCTTATCTAGAAGTATTCCAACTTATTTCAAACATCCCATAATCTCTTATCTTGAAACTCCCAAAAAATAAGGTGCCCAAACCCTCTACCTCTCCCATGCTCCATCTCCTGTTCCATCATATTTTTTTTATTGTTGGCAATTAGAGTCCACACCTCCAAAAACTCTATCTCAAGATCACACACCCTATCTACCATATTCCTTTTATTTTTGCAACCCGAGTTCAAATTTCTAAAAGCTCTCTCTTATGATGATTTCCCTATCCATCTTATGCCCTATAGGATGGTGGAAGTTTTCCACAAATTTAATTTTTTTTGGAAAGTTTACGCTCCTAAAAATTTTTCTCTAAAAACTCTCTTAAATATCTCTCCCTAAGTGGAAGTATTCCACTACATTTTAACAATTAATTACCTCTCACATCCCAAAATCTCTCCTAAGGTGTACTCAACAACTAAAATATTGATGCCCCAAAACTCTCTATCTCTCACGTGCCCCATCCACTGTGTATTCCATCATTTTTTTTAGAGAAATCTATATCTGCATAACCTCTCTTAAATAATCTCTCTTCCATATTTCAACAAACCTACGATCTGATATTTCAAAACTCCAAAAATAAGGTGCCCAAATCCCAGCCTCTCTACCTCTCCCATGCCCCATCCATTGTATTTTTTCATTGGCAATTAGAGTCTGCATCTCCAAAAACTCTATCTCAAGATCATACGCCCCATCTACCATATATTTTTTGTTGGCAATTAGAGTCTACATTTCTAAAACCTCTTTTTTAGAATTTTTATATAGAAGTATTCCACTGAATTTCAACATCTCTCTCTAGAAAAACAGTACACACCCCAAAAGATATCCCCTTCCAATCATAATTGCGCACTTGTTTAGCATAAATTTTTGTCGCTACTTTCCCAGTATCTCTCCCTCTAACATACTTCGAGAAACTTTGCATCACACAACTCTCTCCTTATTTTTCTCTTATCCTATTTTTTGAGACCGATTTGCTTTTATAATCAACCATCCTTATCCAAAGTACAGTAGCTATATCTCTCCTTAGCTGACAACATTGCATTCACCAATTGATCAAGGGATCTACACTTATCGAGTTTCTCCAATCGACAATTTGTATCTCTCTTCTTCTTCCTCTTTAATTTCTCAACCTTTTTTATAGCTAACCAATGCAAGTTGGATGTATAAATCTAATTTGTAGCACTTATCCATATGTTAATTATTAGGTGATTTTTGATCTTTTGTTAAATGATTAGTTTTATGATCTAGTTCATAGATGATGCACATTGTTGCGGATGAAATCCATCCTGGGTCGGAGATACTGGAGCGAGGCGACATCCGATGGATCGACAGATGTTGGACCTATAAAAAAAGGCTCCATCGAAGTTGGCTTCGGCGGGGACCCTTCGATACTCAAGTTAAATTTTTCACAGTAGGAGGAAAAGAGAGAGAGTTTATAGGAGAGATAGAAGGCATAGCTTTTTAGGAGTCCTCGGATTACCTCTTTGTATAGGTGAGGTGGGAGCCTGAGAGAGAGAGGGAAGTCATAAAAATCTTTTAACCTTAATATAATCCTAAGTAGTACGCTTGATCTTTAGGTTGGTGAGTGTTGTCACCTCACAGTACGTGGGGCCATCCCTATTAATATAGTGAGTTGACAATTGAAAGCTTTGAGGGTGATGTGACTTTTTCTGTCCAAGACCACTCCCATCTTTAAATGAGAGGATGTGATCGAATTGCAGCGAGACCACTCAGGATCGAATCATGACAAACCGCTACCCCCAATAACCCAACTAGATAGTTATTTGGGGGCTTCGGACCGAGATCATCAGGTATGCCAATCGAACTGAGCATTGAGAGAAAAGGGCCTCCTAATGATCTATATCTTCGATATGATCGATATATCACCCCCAACACATGCCCCTTTACTCCTTGGCTTGAGTTGGGGTCAAGCCCAGGGAGTATGAATCAACCTGCTTCTCTAAAGACATAAGCCAAATCTTAATAACGCAATGTACTTATCACATGGCTTGGCCGCTTTATAATAATAGCTTCGATTTGTTACCCCCAGCCATAATATTTGATGGGACCTTACTTGGTCCGTGCTTTGCCGTCTCCACAAGTGGCCCAGGCCAGAGCCCTTCGAGCTTAATGATTTGTCATGATGTGCAGTGTGTATTCTGATGTCTCCATGATGGCTTAACTTGAAGGTGGTGCTCGGGGGTTCATTGTCAGCTTCCCTAATAGGGTGGTGAAATAAAGGTAGATTAGAGCCTAAGTTTGGGCATATCCAAAATGGGACGTGTTAATGATCGAGATGTGACATCTCGATGCACGTTATAATCTCTTGTCTGAAGAGGGCTATTTGTTCTTCGATCTTGGGAGCTCTATCACAATGTCAGCCGTTCCCATCATGATGATAATGATGATGATGCTTGTGCTAGTAATGATGATGTCCATCAGATGCAACATGTGCATCCAATTCGTGACATACATAGTTCTCCTACTGATGCATGCCTGTTCCATCCCAGGTGCCTTTGCATAGATGTGGTGGGCCCGATCATGGCATGTCATGCATGTACATCCTTGCTAGCAGTGGTCGCAGAAGGCATCATTCGGCACTTTGTTGATGAGTGTGATGAGGTTGTTGAAGGTCGGTGGTTCTATTGTTGGCACGTTGTCGATAGTCAATGGTCACCTGCACTCCTATGCTTGTTAGTAGAGATTGGGAGGAGTCTACTCATGACGTAAGAACTTGGATGCATTTTTGTCGAAGTAAAAGGTAGCTCGGATCCATATTGGTGTTGCATATCCTGAGGTAATTCATTGATACCTTCCCAGATTCACATACTGTTGCTCCTTGAATTGATTTTAATGATTACAAAGCATTTGAGGGGGTTACTAATGATTTTGGATTGGAAAAGACTTATTGTATTTCAGGGGCAAAATCATAATTTTATCAAGACCTGATTTAGAAGCCTCAAGAGCAAGTACAAAGATGTGTAATCTATTGGAGAAATTTCAATATTTTAGAAGTGTATTTGTAAGAAATCAGGTTTACTTTTTGAGTCGACCCCATGAGTTGACTCATGGCTAAAAGGGCTGAACGGCACGCAAGATTTTTTGGCTGGCACACTCTGTGAGTCGACCCCATGGGTCGACCCCTAGGTATGAGTCGACCCTATGAGTCAACCTCTGCTGCTTTTAGACCAAAATTACAGAACCATTATTTCTGCTGTTTTTCACAGAGATCGACCCCATGAGTCGACCCATGAGCATGAGTCGACCCTATGAGTCGATCCCTGTGATGGAAAAGTTCCGCAACGGCTAGTTTTTTATCCATTTTGATTGCATTTAATGCTCATTTAATGTGGTCTAACGGCTCTATTTCAGCCCAGATTACTCTCCATC
>KE506361.1:54510-64642 GCA_000441515.1 Elaeis oleifera
CCATCTGATCCGTGATTACCTCGAAAAAGGTTATGTCGAGGTTAAGAGAGTCATCTTTTGGGATATTTAATGCACTTATCACGTCCACAATTTTTGACGCCAAAAATAAGAAGTGGCATGAGAAAGAAATCAGTGTTGATTCTTTCTCATGCCAACCTCTTTCACAATGCACAAAGAAATAGGTTGGCACAACCTTTCTTTCCTATTATCCATTGATTTATTTTCTTCTCATCCATATCTTGATTTGAATCAAATTCAACTTAGTTATGGAATAAAGATATGAGTCATCACATGCCGGCTTCCTTTTGTTGCACCCTCTCTTTCACGCAAAAAATACCTCACGCTAATCTTCATTTGCATGTAGATTTTTGGGCATGTGCAAGGGAGAGAATCCCAGTGATTTGAGCTCAATCCAAATCTGATTTAGTTGGACCCAAGGAGAAGAGAGAATCTAATCCAATTAGGAAACTGATCTTCTTAATAAAATTCTAATCTAATTAAAAATTAACTGAATCCAAGTCCTGATCAAATCAAAAATTAGTCTCTCTTATAACTAGATTTTCTCATAACTTAATCAGACTTGATCCAATCAAAAGCAATCTAAGTCAAACTAAATCTAATTCAATTAGACTTGATCTGAACCTCATTGCTCAATCAAATTGAGCCAATTAGCAATTCAATTGCTAATTAATCTACCTATAATTCATTAACACATAGAGAATTACTTAATTACAACTTTTACTTAGGATTAATCATCAATCATATTGATGATTATAGCCATCAATGATTTATAATCATTCATCAATCATCTGATCAGATAAAAACCTTTTTTGTGTGTGATCCCATAAGTTTCACTCTGTTTGGTAGTGGGATATATTGTGATCCCCATCACAATATCATCGAAACTTCTTTCGATAGGTTGGAACAATTTCAACTCTATCCTTCGAGGGTCATCGATCATCAAGATGACACTCGAAGAGTCTCATAATCTACTAGTGATACCTAGCAGTATGTAATGACAACCCAGCAAAATGAAAGATTGAACTTCTAGGTGCAGTTACCATGTGATTAGTCCTTCAATCTGAGTCCCGACTTGACGAAGGTTATAAAGAACTCATCAAATCCCAACGTCAGTCATATGCTAGATTGGCTCGACTTGAGTTCACCTGTGAATTTCATAAATTTTTTTTTAATATTCATACTTGCTTTGATCAAAGACTTTCTGAACTCAGTCTTGTGAATTATACAAAACTTCTCATTTTCTATCAAGATCGATAAATTTTATTTAGGTGCATCCTACTATTAATAGTGAACCTGAACCCACTGAAGCCAACATACACTGCAAGGACTCAAATGGCTAAAAGTTCAAGTTTAGGTATAGTCAAACTTAGTAGCCTCACTACAAATAGCTAATGTACCGTAGGTCAAAAGATCGCTCACACCACTGCAGTATCGAGAAGATCACTGATGAGTGAGTAGATATCCAAGTGATTTCTCGTGATGGTCACGTTCAGTGCAAGTTATTCTCTAACAACCACCTACACTCTCACCCTAATGTTTTCATACTGTAGACTCGAGATTCATTTATCTAGAAGGGAGATGATCCGTGCATCGATCTAACTAGATCGATCATTATCCTCCATGATGATCCTCTGATCGGGAGCATTTAGAAATCAATCACTAATAATGTATGTCTCAAATTCTTCATACCTTGAGAATATACAAAATTATCTATTAATTTTTTGTAAGAAATATCTTCATTAATGTTAGATATGAATTAAAGTGATTAAAGTTTCTATCGGACTAATATAAGGTTGTCTTGATATAAGATTAACCCCTTATATTGAAAAGGTTATCCTAGTACAATACGAACAGATTTTTGAAAAGTATTTTTAAAATATTTTAAACATAATTTTAGATCTGATTATACATGCATCAAATATGTGTAATATTAATTTTAGATCTGAAAATTATATATGCGATATATGTTTTGTAATTTTAGATCTAAAATAGCATATATGAGATGTATGACTTTAGGTTTAGATTTGAAAATGCTTCGAGATCATAAACCACTAATTCATGCAATAAAACATAATCTAAAAATTATTTTAGAATCTAAATTTTATATTTATGCATGAGGATATGGGCTGAATAATTGGGTCTTGTGATTAGACTACAATTAAGATCATTGATTAGATCAGGTTAGAACCCATTGTCGATTTTGAGCAGTTGATTGAATCTAATCAATGGTTGGTTAGGATTAGATCAAAAGAGCTCTAAGTCGAGTTTAGTTATAGTTGATCATATTGATTCATATTTTGATGTGAATTGATCGACTCAAGATCGATTTTGGCTCAGTGGTCCAAGTTCGAGTCACTAGACTAATCTATTCCATTCTAATTGATCAATTAGTGTCTAATATAAGTTGACAACTTGATCGATGATTTTTAATTGGGAGCATGCTTATCTGATCATTTTGATGGTATCTTAGGCAAGCATCGGCATACCTTTTTATCGATCTCACTTATCTGATCAATTTGATTGATTAAGGATTGAATAAGATTGCTTGGTCATTTGTGTTTACTCATACCAACCAGGTTAGTCAGACATGAGATTGTGTTGATCTAAATCTGATCAGTCAGACTTCAGATGTGCTGACTTAAATGAGATCTAAATCTAAATCTCCTCATTAAATATTAAGTCTAGCGGTCTTCTACTGTTATAAAGATGCGGGTGCCTTCCTGACATTGATCATTCTCGATTAGTTACAGTGGTTCGGTTGCATCGAGAATGTACGACCACTCTACTGATATTGGATGTCCTAGGGTAGAAATAGAGTTGGATCCAATAACTGTTAGATGAGAGATCCAATAATGGCTCTACACCCGCTAGTGAGCGGTGGGTCTGACTTAACTAAAAAATGTATCAATAACTGTTAGATGAGGTCACAGGAGACCGAATCCACTGCATCTTACTTAGTAAAGCAATAGACAAGGTATTATCCACTCATTAGTCTGTACTCACTAATAACTATTAGGTGAGGTGTGTATAGATAGTGGTATAGCAACCCATCCCTAAAATTGGATGATGGTGCTATACCTCACCCGTCGCTAAGGGCAAAAAAATTACTAAACTACAATTGAGCTGATAACCTGATCACATTTAATTCAATAAGCTTCTCAATATTCTAACACAAGCAATTCAACCTTAACACATCATTCCTCAATATTAAACCCAAGATTTTATTTATCACACTAAGTTTTGTACATACAATTCAAAGATAAAACACATTTAACATCTACAGCTTTCATAACTCCACACACATAATACAGTTCAAAAATAACTACATTTAATATTTACTGATTTCATAACTCAAGCACATATAATACATCTCAATATACATTCATCTCATATGCTATCATGACAAGATGGAATACTTCTCTCACTTAACTTGGCTAAGAGGCTCCATAAGCTAGCACGAACAACTCAACGTACCAAATATTACAGAATATACTCTTCATATTTATTAACAGGGCCAAGCTTTTCTAGCATTAATGCTGACAAGGATGCTGATACTTATAATCTATACTTGGCTGAGATGCTCCAAAACTATAATGAAGAAGAAGTGAAGGGGAGTGAGACCTAAGTCCAGTGAGTGAATAAACCATCTAATAATGGAGAATCAGAAAAGTTTAGTTTAAATATTTAACATAACATTTAGAGCTGAAACTGTTGACATACTTTCAAAAATTCTGATATGCTACATACTTTTAAAATTCTGATATGCCATTCAAGAATAAAACCATGTAATGAATCATACTGCTACTGGCTACTGTCGACTATCCCACAGTGCACCCCTACAATGGTAGTCGATATAGAGCATCTGATACTGCTGGATCCCATTAGACATAACTGTTCGTAAGGAGGTGTCGGTTGGACTACCGTCGACTATCCTATAGCACATCCTTATCATGATAGTTGGTATAGAGCATCTGATACTGCTGGGCCCCCACAGGCATACTGTTTTGTAAGGAGGTGCTGGCTATTTTTATGCTGTATGAAATGCTAATGCTGATGCTTATGCCGGATGCTAATGTCAATATATT
Organism: Elaeis oleifera; assembly: GCA_000441515.1. Lineage (NCBI taxonomy): Eukaryota > Viridiplantae > Streptophyta > Magnoliopsida > Arecales > Arecaceae > Elaeis > Elaeis oleifera. The sequence goes on from KE506361.1 coordinate 58,617, forward strand.
GAAAAGCTAAATTACATATGCTAAAAAGCTGGCTTAAAAGTATTTCCAAATCAAAAGAATCATCTGTCCAAACTGGATACATATATGTATCTATATATTCTTGAATAGCTTTTCAATATGATTTATTTTTGTTCTATGCTTGCATATACATAAGTTAAGCTGAAAAATAACAGAAATTACACTTACTCTTTAATCAATTACTTTCATAACAAATATCATAAGAAAATACCACAATTAGATAGAAAATCCACTCACCTTAAATGGCTGCTATCTCACTCCGGTGCTTAACTCATCCAAAATATCCCTCAAGAGCTCTCTTCCTTTCCTATACAGTTGATACCTGCTGATTAATATGATGTTAACATGATGCAAAAATATGAGAACACATACCTTGCTTTTCCATGCTTAACCTTTAGCTCTTTTAGTTCTTACCTTTGCTAAATCTTGTTTTGCCCTGCTTTAGGGTTAACTAAGGTTCAACATAACTCAAGAATTTCTAACAAATTGACTATTTTTCACTTTCATAATCTATCCTAAATTCAGCTATTACATCTTCATCTAATTATTAAAACAATTCAAACCAATTTCAATAAACCCATAGCAACATTAATTCTTCTAGCTCTAACTTTATTCTATTTGTTTTTGCTCTATTAGGATTAACTAAACTTCATCATGAACTTTATAATTTCCAGTAATTCAGCTGTATTCTGTTGTCATAAGTTGTTCTAAGCTCAACCAACACCAATTCCCACTTAATTGCTGAAAATAGTTCAAATAGCTTTTGATAAAACCAGCAGTAGCACTGATTCTTCCTCTAAATTCATGATTTATATTTCAATTCATCAGAACATCAAGCCTTATAATTGTCATTAAAAATTCAACTTAAATTCAGCTCATTTAACAACCTATTTGCTAAAATTTCAGACTGATTTTATTAAAATTCTGACAGCAGCAATTTACTTTCTAAGTTAAGTTTAAACTCATAATTTAACTCATCAAAACATCAAATCTGAGAGTAACTATTTAGGGTTCCACTTAAATTACATGCAAGAATTAAAATTCTTACCTTAAGAGATCAAAACCCCTGTTGAAATCATCACTATTTCCTTTCTTTCCCAATTGCCAACAAATTTCAGCAACCCTCTTCTCTAATTTGACATCTCTTTTTCTTACTGAATTTCTCTCAAAACTTATCCTTCTCTAGCTCTTTTCCCTCTCTATTCTTTTTGTTGTTACCAAAGAACCATAACAGCAAACAAGAGGAACCGGTGGCTAAGTTGGAAGTGAATAATTTAAGAAACTAGTTTGCTAGGTATCAAGCCATGGAAATTCCTCAAATTTAAACATGCTGATGTGTTGCCCAGCTAAATTTTTAGCTTTTTCTTTATATAATCAAGCTGCTAAGTCATCCCATGAAAATACTTTTAAATTCTAAGTTAAACACTTCAGTTGAATCCCATCTCTCAGCTTTTTCCACAGCTCGAGTCGACTCTCCCTAAGCTTGAGTCAACTCCATCCCCTGGATTTCAGAATTTTGCTTTAAATCATGAATTTATACTTCCAAGTTGTCACCCACACCAATATTATCTAAAGGATCCTTCCAAATATCATTCATTCTATGCTTAATAACCACCAAAATTTAACTTTAATACCATTATTATTAATTAAATTTCTCAACCTTTTTTTTCTCAACTAACAATTAAAGTTATGCTTTATTACCAGTAACCAACTACTCATTTAATACATAGATATATTAGGAATGATAAACCATATCACATTTGAGTAAATGCTAATATGAAATGCAAATCTCTCAAACTACTACATCCTCGATTCAGAGTGTTACAAGTGGGAACGTAGTACCCATTTGAAACTGATCATGTATAGATTTTTATTTTTCCATCCGAGTATGAAAGACTCGAGAAAATAGTGAGAGTCTTGTTTGTTTTTAAAGTCTCTAGAACAAATATTAATCAAATATAAATATCTAATTAAAATTATTTTCCTGTAAAAATTATGTCGAGTTCCAACCCTCTAGTCCGTATCCTTGACTCCAATAGGTTGATCGGGATAAATTACAAAGGTTGGCTTAAAAATTTGAGAATTATTCTTAGTTTCAAAAAATTGACCCATATCCTCGATCAGAATATGCCTGTGCTACTGACTCATCCATCCTCTGATCAACGAGCCACACTTGAAAATAGATGGATGAAGATAATAGGGCTAGGTGCTATATTCTTATGTCCATATCCAATAATCTTCAACACCGGTATGAAGATATGAAGACTGTCAGAGATATGCTGACTCACCTACAAGAGTTGTACGGTGAGCAGAATTGCACTGCTTGCTTTGAGATCTCCAAAAGACTTTTCAGAGTGAAGATGCATGATGGACAGTTCATCAATGATCATTGTTCGACAATGATCAAGGACATCGAAGAGCTTCAAAAGTTTGGGATGACAATAGATAAGAATTACAGGTGGATCTGATCCTGCAATCCCTTTCTAGTTCATATAAGCAGTTTATCATGAACTACCATATGAATAAGATTGATAGCACCTTGTCTGCGTTATTGAATACATTGATGACAGCTGAGGGCACCTTGAAAGTTCAAGGGGTACGATTCTTACTGTGGAGCAAGCTTTCTCCAAGAGAAAGTCTTCTTGAAAAAGGAAGAAGAAGTCTGTGAAGAAGCAAAAGACGGAGAGTAGGCCAAAGAAGGAGATTCTAAAGAAGGCCAATAATAAAGAAAGTATTTCACTATAATGTCGAAGGCCACTGGAGAAGGAACTGTCTTGTATACTTGACAAGTGTAAAGAACAGGAAGAAGGACGTGCCTTCTGAAGGTATATCTGATTTGCTCGTAATTGAAACTAATCTAACGATTTTCTCTTCTTCTAGTTAGATTTAGATTCTGATTCAAGTGCTCACTTGTGCACTTCTATGCATGATCTAGAGGAAGTTAGAGGACTGAGAGAAGGCGAAATCACTCTCCATATTGGCAATGGAGCAAGACTTACTGCTGTGGCCATCGGGACCTACTCTCTTTGACAATCGTTAGGACTTAGTTTAATTTTGAAAGATTGTTATTTTGTATCTATAGTCAGTAGAAATTTGATTTTTGTATCTATATTGACACAGGATAATTATAATTTTATTTCAATAAAGACTTGTGTATAATTTATTTTGAAATAAAATTATTGCACATGCTTTTTTAATTAACAGTCTTTATCATTTGCATGTAGATGCGAGTGTTAACATTAACAAGTAAGTAGTGAATACTATAGGGTCCAAGAGATCTAGAGATAGGATTAGCCAAAAATATCTATGGCACCTTAGGTTAGGTCATATAGGAGAAGATAAACTTAACAAACTAGAGAAAGATGGCCTTCTTGGGCCATTGATTTTCGAGTCTTATCTAGTTTATGAATCCTGTCTTCAAAGAAAATGATCAAGCTATCCTTTGTTGGATATGGAGAAAAAACCACTGAGATATTAGTCCTGACGCACACTGATGTGTGTGATCTATTTGATGTATAGACCAGGGGTGGCTACCTCTACTTTATAATTTTATCAATAATTTCTCACGACATGGGTTTGTGTACATGATGTGATATAAGTCTAAGGCCTTTGAAAAATTCAAAGAGTTCAGATGTGAAGTGGAGAAGTAAATCGAAAAACTCATAAAGGTTCTTCGATCAGATCGAAGAGGAGAATATCTTAGTAAAAAATTTCGAATCTATCTTAAAGATAATGGTATAGTCTCACAATGGACACCTCCAGAGGTGTCTCAACTTAATAGGATATTTGAAAGAAGAAATCAGATCCTATTAGATATGGTCCGGTCTATAATGAGCTTCATGAATCTTTGTATCTTTTTTGGGGTCATGCATTACTTTCTGCAATTCATCTTTTGAATAGGATTCTCTCTAAATCCATTCCTACCACAACATACAAGTTATGGCATGGTAATAAGCCAATTCTTGGCTACTTCAAGATTTGAAGATGTACGGCCCATGTCAAATGACAGCAGGTAGACAAGTTAGAGGTTAGGTCATTTAGGACTCATTTTATGGAATATTCTAAGGAAGTCATGGGATACTATTTTTTTTTTCAGAGGGTCATAATGTGATTGCAAGCCATCATGCTGTTTCTTAGAAAATAGTTTATCCAAGATGGAGACAGTGGGAGGAAGCTTGAGCTTGAAGAAAAAAATCTCTGAAGAGCATCAAGTCTAAGAACCTGAACCCAGTAGTGAGCCAGTAGATGTGATACCTCCTCCACCTCATAGATCAAGTAGGATCTTCCGTCCTCCTGAAAGGTACTTAGGTATACTCTCATACGGCAAGCCTCTTCTCTCCTCTTCTTCTTCCAATTTTTCTTCATCTCTAGAGAGTTTGTGAGATCCGAAGAAGAAGTTAGATCAACCATCAAGAAAAGATTTCTGCAAGAGAGCTAGCATCTCGGGGAGATATCCGTACCTCTGATCAGATCGAAGCTCCGTGTAGATATCTGTAGAGGTCGGATGCATGTGTGGCTCAAAAAATCTTCAAATCTATGATTATCAGCTATGGTGAAGTTCGATCCGTGCTAAAGTATGGAGATCTGATCTCAAATACTTGTTCTAAATTTTTGATTATGTTTGTCCTAGATCCAGACATGGATAGTTTATAGATTTGATCTGATGCATGCTGGGTTAAAAGGGTTTAACCTAGATCTCTTCTGCATTCAAAAGTTTTGAAATACATGCATTAAATTACCTCGATTACTAACGATGGGTATCTCCAACCATTGATAGATGAGTTCAAAGAGTTATGGGATAATAGTGTTGAAACCTATGATGCTTCATTAAAGTACAATTTCAAATTATATACAATGTATTATAGACCATCAATGATTTTCCTACTTATGCTAATCTATCAGATTGGAGCACTAAAGGTAGATTGGCTTGCCCTTATTACAATATGGATACATGGTCTTATTATTTGAAAAATGGACATAAGATTTGTTATATAGGTACTTATAGCTTTTTGCCACTTAATCATCCATGGTGAAAAATACAAAATTATTTGATGGCATAAAAGAACTACGACCATCACCTAAGCTACCATCAGGAGATGAAGTGCTTGAACAGTTAAGTAGCTTTGCTTAAGTGAAATATGGCAAGATTGTAAGAAAAAGGAAGCAGAGAGATATTATTTTGCCTAGTAATTGGAGAAAGAAGAGTATTTTTTTTAATTATCATATTGAAAAATTTTAAATTACGATACAATTTGGATGTCATGCATATTGAGAAAATATTTGTAACAATGTACTTGACATATTATTGAACCTTGAAAGAAAGACAAAAGATAACATAAGTGCTCGTTTAATTTAGAAAAATAGGCATATGACATGAACTCCATCCAACTCTTATTGATGATGGTAAGTATCTATTTCACCTAGCTTGCTACACAATGTCGATATATGAAAAAGGATGTTTTGTCAATTTTTGATGGATTTGAAGGCATTTGATGGTTGTTCCTCAAATTTCTCTTGATGTGTGAACACCAAATAGTGTAAGATTTTTGGAATGAAGTGCCATGGTTGTCATGTATTTTTGCATCGGTTTCTTCTACTTGCAATACGTGGTGTACTATGTAAAGAGGTATGTGAGGCATTGATTGAGTTGAGTTCTTTTTTTAGGGATCTTTGTTCTAAAACATTATGTTTGGATGATTTAGAATAACTTGAAAAGTTGATTGTTATAATGCTATACAAGATTGAAAAAATATTTTTCTAAACACTTTTTGATATAATGGTGCATTTACCAGTTCACCAGCAAGTGAGGTAAAGATTGCTATATCAGTGCAATATTGATGGATGTATCTTATTGAATGGTATTTGCATAGGTTAAAATCTTATGTAAGAATAAAGCTCGTCTAGAGGGATCAATTGCCGAGGGTTACATTATTTAAAATATGTGAGTTTTTATTCAAGGTACTTAGATGGAGTTGAAATAAGATTGATGAAAAAGAATGCCCTATAAG
>KE506362.1:16032-29447 GCA_000441515.1 Elaeis oleifera
CTCCGTGACCTCTGTCAAGTTAGGATTCACGATAAAGAGATTGTATAACACGATAACTATACCAGAGGTATATTTTTCTGTTCTTCTAGGTTGCCACTATATGTTGCTAGACATCATTGGTGGATTGTGAGAACTCATTAAATCATTTTTAGATCAACGATCTTTGTTGAGGTGAGTTGGAATCGTTTCAGCCCATCGAAAAGTGTTTCGATGATACTATGATGGAGATCACAGTATGTCTCCATCACAGTATGTCTCACTACCAGACAGAATAGAACCTGAGAGGTCACACACAAAAAGAGCATGACCTGATCAATGACTTGAATCATATTCGAATTATCAATTAGATTGATAGTTTGAATTTTAGAAACTGCTAATTTGCAAGCGTTACAGTTTTGGCAGCTGCTAATTGTTAGCATAGGGACTTAATTATAAATATTATAATTTTTTTGAGATTGATTAAATTATAAATTAAATCTTAATTAATTTAAATTTAATTTAATTAAATTTAATTTAATTAATTTAATACTAATTGGGTTCAATTATCCAAATCAGATTTGGATTACAAGCTTGATTGGATCAGGCTTGACAGCCTTTTCGAATTCGACTTGAATCGGACTCGATTTGAACCCAATTAAGGCCCAACTTGAACCAGATGAACCATGATTTGGAGAGTCTAAGTCCTCTGAGACTCCCTCTCTAGTTTTCATGTAGAGAAGAGAAGGGAGCATGTGAAAACACATCCCCTTATTCTTCTTGCATGCATGAAGGTGAGGGGCACCAACTAGGGGCGCCAATAGTTGGTGCCCCACCTTATTTGGGTTTCTTTTTCTTCTAGATTTTTTTATTTGAATTTGATTCAAATAAGATAAAAATTATCTGATTGGGGTGTGTAAGGAAGAGGTTTTATGTGACAAAAAATTCTAGAGGAATTGGCATGCGCTAATAAGGAGTGGAGGTTTCTTTCTTGCATCGTATCTCTTTCTCAACACCCATCTAACCTTTGGTTTTATTTGAACATCCTAGATTAAAAGAGATGAGATCTCTTGGGCATTAAGAGAAGGTTGTGCATGAGATAAGAAAGATGGTGCGACAAAAGAAAGGAGGGCGTGAGGTTTCTTGTGTTAAAAAAATAGTGGTGACTTCATTTGGACAACATCTCCTTTCTAACGCCTCCTCCCTTCTCCCCTACATTTGACACCCAGATCTGATAGAGATCAGATCTAAGAAGAGAAAAGAGAGAGAAGAAGAGAAGAAGAAGGATTCTTCTTCTCTTCATGGTGATCTAGTTCAGATCTCGTTGGATCTGCATGAAAGAGTTTGCGCAGCGATCTCTTTCTTCAAGATCTAGAAGAAGAGATCTAGATCCATGATCGATGATCTCGATGCTCCGATTAGACATCTTTGTGTAGATACCAGCAGAGGTCAGACGCGTGCACGGCTATGATCAGAACCTGGGACATCCGTAGATCTAAAGATATGGAGATCTAATCTCCGTTTGATTTTTCTAATCGTTTGTTTTCTTTTCAGATTTTATATCGTGGCTACATGTTCATATCAAGATCTTTACTTTGATTTTCAGATCTGATCTGATACATTAATAAATTAAAAATATTTTAATTTATTATTTTTATTGCTTAGTGTCTAGAAAAAATTTTTGAACTACACGTATGAAATCGTAACGGTTTTCTAACAATGTGTAGGGTAGAAATTAAATTTCTGTGATCTAAATTTTTTACATATGTGATATATGTGATATATTTGGATCTAAAATTAATTTTAAAAATTAAATTTTTATATGTATGATATATGATTGCATACATGTTCTGAAAGTATTTCGAGAATCAAAAACTTACTTTTATGTAATGAATTTAGATCTGAAATTATTTTATGATCTGAAATTAGTGTGTGCATGAATTGTTGGGCATGGATAGTTTTGCATTAGGTCATATAATTGGATTGCATCTTAGGTTATGATTAAATCATATTGAGTCAAAATCGATGTAGCTTTGATTAAACCAAGTCAAGTGCTGATTTGGATCTCATATGTAGATCGAGTCAACTTAAGGATCTAATTCGGCTTCATGGCTCGAACCTGATTCACCTAAGCTGACTAATTGAAATTAATAAATCATTTGGTATCTAAGACAAATTTTGATTGATGATTTTAATTGGGAGGCTACTCACCTAGACAATTAAGTCTACGGCGAGTTAATGGCGTAACCTCCCATCAATCTCACTTATCTGGCCAATTAGATGATTGGATTCATTAGTTGGTAAGGCATTTTAGTTTAGCCTATTCCAGTTAGATTGGTCATGTGATAACTGATTAGATGAGACCTAACCTAAACTTCTCTAATCAATATCAAGCCTTATGATCTTCCACTATTGTAGAAGTGCGGGCATGGTACTGACGTTGACTGTTCTCGACTGGTTATAGTAGTTCAGTTGCATTGAAAATATGCAACTACTCTACTAACAAAGAGTTGCTTCAGGATGAAAATGGGTTGGGCCCAATATGTATTATCTGAGAGACTCAATGACGGCTTCACACCTGCTCGTGAATGGTGGGTCTGGCTTAACTAAGAAGTATGGCAATATATATTATCTGAGCTCTCATGGCTTAGAGATCAAGTCACTGTAATATGCTTAGAGAAGCATCTAGACAAAGAGTTACCTATACATCGGTGTGCGTGTCATCAATAACTATTAGGTGAGGTGCACGGCATCGGTGGGACCGCAGCACCAACTAGAAATCTTACATTGGTCATGTTGAGTTTTCGCTTTCTATCCGAAGAGTGTTAGAATCCAAAAAATATTAGGAGTCTATTTGCATCTAAAAGTTTCTAGAGTAAATATAAATTTAAGTACAAATATCTAACTAGAATCTCTACTCTTGCAGATAAATAATGTTAGACTCTAACCCACTAGCCCGCATCCTTGAAACCAACCGTTTGACTGGTACAAATTTTAAAGATTGGCTCAAAAATCTCAAAATAGTCCTAACATCCAAGAACATTAGATATGTACACGATCAGGATGCTCCAGCTTTACCAGCCCGTCCTACGGTAGAGCAAAGACCTGCTCTGGACAAGTGGATGGATGATGATCCTAGGATAAAATGCTATGTGCTGGCTTCTATGTTAAATGAGTTGCAGAGCCAGTATGAGCACATGTCCACTGCTCATGCCATCATCACTCATCTGTAAGAGTTGTACGGTGAACAGAGCCAGATCGTGTGCTTCGAATTATCCAAGTGGTTGTTCAATATGAAGATGCGCGAAGGGTAGTCAGTTCACGATCATTGTATGATAACGATCAAAGATCTTAAGAAGCTCGGGCTTACTATACAGAGGGAGTTAAAGGTGGATTTGATCCTCCAATTTCTGACTAGTTCATTGGACAGTTTATTGTAAACTACCATATGAACAAATTGGACTGCAACTTATCCGAGTTAGTCAATATGCTGGTCACTACTAAGGGTACCTTGAAAGTTTAAAGGACTATGTTCTTGCTATTAAGTAGGCACCATCCAAGAGAAAGTCTCAAGAGAAGAAAAGAACAAGGCTGCAAAGAAGCAGAAGAAGGAGAGCAAACCCAAAAGAACACTTTAAAAAAGCTGTGGAGAAGGAAAAGTGTTCCACTGCAACTCTGATGGCCATTGGAGGAGAAACTGTCCATCTTACCTAGAGAGCTTGAAGATGAAAAAGAGTGAACAACCTTCTGAAGGTATGCTTATAATAGAATCTAACCTAATGGTTTCTTCTACTTCTAATTAGGTATTGGACTCTGATTCTAGTGCTCATATATGTACTTTAATGCAGGGTTTAATAGAAAGTAGGAGGTCAAGGCATGGTAACATGATCCTTCGGATCGACAATGGAGCAAAAGTTATTGCAGAAGCCATTGAAACCTACCCTCTTCGATTACCGTCAAACTTTAGATTAGATTTAAAAGATTGTTATTTGTTTCTGTAGATAGTCGAAATTTGATTTTAATTCTATACTAGTACAGGATGGATTTATTTTTAATTTAATAAAACTATTGTTCCATATATTTATGAAATAAATTGAATGCATCTGGTCTTTTGATTGACAGTCTTTATCACTTACATGTTGATGCTAATGTGAATCTAAATGAGTAAGTAGTGAGTGTCGTAGGCCAAAGGAGATCCAGAGATAAGTTTAACCATAAGTATTTGTGGCACTATAGGCTTAGCCATATTAGAGAGGACAGGATAAACAAACTGAAAAAGGATAGGAACTAGATTTGGTTAAATCTGAGTCAATTCTAACCTATGAATCATATCTTCGAGAAAAAATGACTAGGTTATCTTTTGTAGGAAAGAAGAAAGGGCCACTGAGATACTAGCTCTGGTGTACACCAATGTGTATGGCCCATTTGACGTACAGGCTAGATATGGTTATAGCTACTTTATTAGCTTTATTAATGATCTGTCATGATACAAGTATATGTTTCTCATGAAATACAAGTCTGAAGTCTTTGAAAGATTCAAAGAATTCAGATATGAGGTAGAGAAGTAAACAGATAAACCCATCAAAATCTTTCGATCTGATTAAGGAGAGGAATACCTAAGTGCTGAATTTTTAGAATATATTAAAAAAAATGGCATAGTCTCTCAATTGACTCTTTCTGGCACACCTTAACTCAATAGGATATCCAAAAGGAGAAATAGGATCCTATTAGATATGGTCTGATCCATGATGAGCTTCACTGATTTATCTATATCTTTTTGAGGACACGCTTTACTTATCGTAATATATATTTTAAATAAGATTCTTTTAAATCTATTTCTACCACACCATATGAGATATGGCATGATAAAAAGTCGAGTTTGAGTTATCTTAAGATTTGGAGATGTCCAGCCTATGTCAAGAGACAGAAAGCTGATAAGATAGAGGATAGATCTATTGTAGCTTAATTTATAGGATATCCTAAAAAATTCATGGGGTACTATTTTACTTTTCATATGATCACAATGTGATTGTGAGTCGTAATGTCATATTTTAAAAAATAGTTTATCTAGGACGGTGGTAGTGGGAGGTTAGTTGAGCTCGATGAGAATGTCTCTGAAGAGCAACGAGCTATAGATCCTCAAAAACTCATTCATGATGAGCCAGTAGTTAATATTTCACCTCCACCTTGTAGATCAGGAAGAATCTCCCATCCTCTTGAAAGATACATGGGTATGCTAAAAGAGGATGCAGAGAAATCATTCTTTATGGAAGATGGGGTTCATAGTGATGATCTTAGTACTTTTGATGAGGTGATGTCTGACATCAATTTTGAGAAATGGTTAGATGCAATGAAATCAAAAATTGACTCAATATACTCGAACCAGGTATGGACCTTAGTAGATCCACCTAAAAAATTATTTTATTGGGGTAAATGGATCTACAAAAAAAAATATACTGATGGTAAGGTAGAGACCTATAAAGTAAGGCTGATGGTGAAGGGTTATAGTCAGTGCGAAGGTATTGACTATCATGACATCTTTTCACCTGTAGCCATGCTAAAATTCATTCGTACATTGCTTGCTGTTGCAGCTTACTATGATTATAAAATCTGATAGATGGATGTGAAAATTACTTTCCTAAATAGATATTTTGAGGAAGATATCTATATGAAGTAATTTTTGGATTTTACATCAGATGATAGTGATCACCGAGTCTGCAAGCTATAAAGGTCCATCTATGGACTAGAACAGGCTTCATGGAGTTAGAATCTTTGTTTGATAATGCAATCAAATTGTTGGTTTCATCAAAAATGAAGAAAACTTTATGTTTATAAAAGGGTCAGTGGAAGCGTGCTTGTCTTCCTCGTATTGTACGTAGATAATATCCTCCTCATTGAGAATGATATTCTGATGTTGACCTCAATCAAAGCTTGATTGTCTAAAAAATTTTCAAGAAAGACTTAGGGGAAGCATCCTATATCTTTGGAATAAAAGTCTATAGAGATAGATCTAGAAGAATGCTTGGCCTATCACAAAAGCTATACATAGAGAAAGTGCTGAAGCGGTTCAGCATGAAAAACTTCGAAAGGGATTTGCTACCCCTTAGGTATGGTATTCGACTCTCTAAGATGATGTGTCTGACCACTTCTAAGGAGATCAAGCGCATGAGTATGATCTCTTATGCTTCGACGATAGAGAGCCTCATGTACACCATGCTAGATACTCGACTTGATATTGTTCCTGCTGTGAGTATCATGAGTAGGTATCAATCAAATCCAGACGAGGAGTACAGATAGCTGTGAAGAATATCCTTAAATACTTACGAAGGACTAAGAATTTGTTCTTCATCTTTGGAGGAGCACCTGAATTACAGATTGAGGATTATACAGATTTGGACTTCATATCAGATCTCAATGATAGAAAATCTACATCAGGGCATGTGTTCATTTGCAATGACGGTGCAGTCAGCCAGAAGTGTTCCAAGCAAAGCATCATCACAGATTCGACTACAGAGGCTGAGTATGTCTCCACTTCAGATACTACAAAAGAAGCTTTGGTTCAAAAAGTTTACCGTGAAACTTGGTGCAATGACATTTGATGCCATACGACTGTACTACGATAATAATGGAGCCATAGCACTTGCTAAGGAGCCCTGATCTCATCAAAAATCAAAGCATATTGAACAGCGGTTCTATATTATACGTGACTACCTCGAGAAGTAATATGTCAAGGTATAAAGAGTAGACTCCACGAATAATATGATAGATCTGCTGACAAAGCAATTGAGCCCGTCTAAAATGAAAGCCCACCTTGAGAAGATGGGGCTTAGATTAATGGCCAATTGGCTTTAGTCTAAGTAGGAGATTGTTAGATGTATGTCCTAAAAGCCAATTATTGACTGACATATTGTTCATTCTATGATATAAATTGATACTTTAAACTATTGATTTAATCAATAAAGGATAAGTTTTTTTGAAATTGATGTTACGATACATATTCTCAAGTATTGAGAATTAGAGCTATGTATGATCGATTTCTAAATTACTTCCAATCATAGGATAGTCATAGAAACGGTGATTGATCTAGATAGATCGATGCACAGTTCATTTCTTTCAGAATAAATAAGTCTTTAGTCTACGGTGTAGAGATACTGAGCGGCAAGTGTGGATAGTTATTAAAGAATAACTAGTACTGAGTATGATAATATGAGAGATCACATGGATTTCTATCCAATCATCAGTGATCATCTCGATGCTGTAGTTTATGACTGATTCTTTGATCTGTGGTGTCACAGTTGCTCACAGTAAGACTGTTGTAGTTTGACTACACATAAGTATTGATTCGATTATGAGTCTTTGTAGTAAATGTTGGCTTCAGTTGGTTGAGCTGTGGGAGCAACGTGTGCATCTAGATGGGATCTATTGACCTTGATAGAGAGGAATAGTCCTATGAGATTTGAGAATCTGAGTCTATAAATCTATAGCCATAGCAGTGTGATTGATGAAAAATATTTTATTTGAAATCACTAATGGATTTAAGCTAATCGGATCTATCATATGACTGATGATGAGATTTGATGATTTATCCATGACCTGTCATCTAGTTGGAACTCATGATAGAGGGACTATATCATATATTAACTATACCTAGAGATTCTATTTTGATTCTGCTGGGTTGCCACTACATATTGCTAGATGTCACTGATGAATTATGAGAACTAAATAAAATCATTTTGGATCAATGATCCTTGTCGAGTAAGAGTGAAACTGTTTCGACCCATTGAAAGGAATTTCAGTGATACCTATGATAGAGATCATGGTATATCTCACTACTAGATAGAATTAAATCTATGGGATCACACATAAAGGGAGAAGGCCTTGATTAGTTATAATTAGACCTATAAGGTACCAATTAATATGGATTTAAAAAATCTTATTGGGTTCATGTTAACCTTGCTAGCACTTGGGTGAACCCAATTTCTCTTGTAGTTGGTTTGCTTATATGATAAGTTTTTAACCAATTCTTATACTTAATTTGAGCCTAATTAAATATGATTCAATAATCTCTAATGGTTGGATGCTTAATTTATGGCTTGGATTAAATCAAGAAAGAGTTTCTTGATTTTTATTCATCTTGATTTGATCAAGAATCCTTGAAGTAAATTTATAAAATCATGTGGGCTGATTTGTGAGTGTTTAATTGGGTCCTATATGATGGGATGCCTAGCACTAGGTGTGGACATGGGTGAATAACGGGTGGTGCCCCATTTATTTGGTCTAAGTATATTATGGCTAGGACTTCTAATATGATTAAGAGAAAGGATCTTAATTTGATTAGGATATCCATTAGATGTCTATTTAAAGAATCCTAGCCCTACTTCTCACATAATCTCATAATCTCCCATCCTTGCCGCCATCTATTACTGTACCGACGCCCCCTCTCCTTTATCTCTCTCTAGCCCATGCCCTCTCTCTCTAGGCATCCCCTTTTTGGATCTTAGAGAGAAGTGGGTGGCTTGCTTTCTTTGGTGTCAAGTGTTGGCGCCAAGTTGTTGGTGGTTTTATTCTCTTCTTCTCAAGTTTGTTGGGAGTTAATTATAACCACTTCTTGTTTGTTATTCTTTTTGATTAGTTGAGGGATCAAAAAAGATTTTTGGTTCTTCAAGAATCAGAAAAAAAAGATCAAAAGGGTTCACAAGTTGATCCCCATCCAGGTTTGGTTCAAGCCTATTCAGACTTTCGATTCAAGCGAGCAGGATCAAAGAGAAAATAATTGAGGTCAACCCTATGGATATCTGTAAAGGTAGGATGCTTATGCTGCTGATTCAGAGCCTGATCATCCCCAGATCCAAGGATTGAATTGGATTCAACCCCAATTGTAGGTTTGATGTAAAGGAAAAGTGATTCAGGTATGTGAATTGATTACAGACTTTCTTCATTCATCCTAAAATCAATTTATGTTAATTTAAACATATGAATTAGATTCATAGGTGCTTTTATATGATGAATGCATGCTTAGATTAAAAGTATTTTAATCTGATTTTTTTACTGTATTTTAGATTTAAAAAATTTTGAAATCCACATGTACTGGTACCTATAGAAAATCCAACAATCTTTTCATTCATAATCACAAAAGTTTTATTAAAAATCATGAATGCAACTTATACTACAATCATCATCAATCTACATCCTGATGTCCCTAATGTCTATCCACCTACACTCATCCTATGCCTGATTCTACATGTTATAATTTATTCACTTATGCTCTGATATCATATTAATTATCATGCCCCTGACCCGAGATTATGAGTCTAGAGATCATGGCAACCACTACATATTTATGAAAAATTCTCTCCATAAGTATGCAAGGCAATCCAAGAACGATATCAATGCATCACAGTGAAAATCATAATAAATTAAGATCAAAATTTAACCAACTAAACTTCAACTTTAGTTTCTCATAAAATTTTAATAATATTTGAAAATCTTATATCAATTACATCTCAAATATTAATCTTGCAAAGATATCACAAGAAATCTATGTTGTCGACTCTAGCTGTCTAGCTCACATCCAAAACAGTATCCATGTCTGCAATTAAGAATCTGAATCTGAAAAATAAAGAGAGAGGTTATGAGCTAGACAGTCCAATAAGTAATGAATATCTCAACTAGACATTTCAGATATTATCATATGATATGATGTTCAAAAATAATATCATAAATAAACATAAAATATATTTCATGCTTACTTAAATAAATAAATATTTTAAATATTCATACATATACATAATCATAAATTTGATTCAAGTCAAAACACATATAACTCAACAGCTTTAACCATAACCACACTTATCCCTCTGGTAGGGCTCAAAATAGAGTGCCAACATATAACACCCATTGGTAGGATCAAAAATCAATGCACCATCCCTTTTGATGGATCAAAAACTAATACATTATCTCCATTGGCAGGGTCAAAAACCAACGTAACCAGGCTCCTATGTACGATGATGGGTATCACACCGATCCACCCTTTAGCACCTGTGACCATGTAGGAGCTGCTCCCTAGCAACTTGAAAATGCCGCAGCTAGAGAGCTATCATAGGATTACCAATCTTGTGGATCATCTAGAGAGCTTTAAGACTTTGATGCTCCTTTATGGAGCTACCAATGCTGCCCTCTGTCGAGCCTTTTCATGTACTCTAAAGGGGACAGCTCGACATTGATATTCAAGCCTGAAGCAACAGATAATCCGCTCATTTGATCAAATGAGTTGTTTGCTCGTGGGTCACTTTGTCAGTAGCAGAAGGCAGCGGAAAGGATTTGACTCCCTAATTAATATCAAGTAGAAGGAAAGAGAGTCAATCTGATCCCATCTCCATCACTTCAATGCGACTGTGCTGGAGGTTCATGACCTAGATCAATCGATTGCCATGATAGCCCTAGAGGATAAATTTTTGAAGAACGATCTTTGGTACTCTCTGGAGAAGATCTATCCTCGTGACTTCATCGATATATTGGCTTGAGCGAAGAAGTACACAAGGGCTGATGAAGCATTTGAAGAAGAGCCACTGATAGATGTGGCAATCGGAGAGAAGAAAAACAAGAGAAGACGAAGTCTCCACCGAGGGATTGGCAGCCCCCTCGCTCTCCACCCAGATGTCAGAGGTCCCAGACTCCCCCATGGAACCCTCGATAAAAGAATTCCTATAAAGGAGATCGGCATGCATCACCACCTAGGAAATTTACAAACTACATGCTGCTGAATGCTGTTCGAGCCCAGGTATTGATGGAGTCAGGGATCGATCCCTCAGGCAGGGAGGTTGTGGTCCAATCCAGATCGGCAAAATCATAATAAGTACTGCCTCTACCACTGCGACTATGGTCATAACATCAAAATTGTATTTAGCTTCGAAACGAAATTGAGGAGCTTATTCGGTCTGGGCACCTGGATCAGTTCATCAGGCATCGACAAGAGCAATCAGAAGAACGGTAGAGATCGCGCAGCCCATGAGAATAGCAACAAAAGAACCATCTGGAGATCGGCCTCCCATTGGAGTAATAAAAATAATAATTGGAGGACACCAAGGCAAAATGGAGGACTCAGCCGAACCTGCCAAAAAGCAGAGAACTAAAGAATCCATCACCTTTATTGAAGAAGATACTCAAGGAGTCTACTTTCCGCATAATGATGCAGCAGCTGTATCTTTAAATATGACAAATTTTGATGTACATCGTATTCTAATTGATAATGAAAGTTCGGCATATGTATTGTTTTATGATGCTTTCTTCCAAATGGATATACCTTCTGAATGTCAGGCGACTGGACTCCCTCTTATGGGATTTACTGAAGATGCGGTGCCTATCAAAGGAGTCATAACTCTCCCTATAATAGTTGGATGATCTCCCTGACGATCCGAGGCTCAAGTCAATTTTTGGTGGTTCGGGCTATTTGCATTTTGACGCCTCAAATTCGACCTACAAAAGCCCGTAGAAGAAAGGCTCATGACAAAGCAATGCTAGCCCAGATGCATGCCTGTAGGCCCACAATTTCGGCTTGTGGGTGCCCAACCTACTGCAGCATGCACAGCCCAGTGGGCTTGCTGTGCGTGCGGCTCAATGTGGGCACACGGCACACGTGCAGCCCAGCCATGCGCATGGCATGTGCGGGGCCCAAAACTCATGCAAGTGCATGCAGCGCATACGATGTGATGCGATCCACTGTGGACCACAAGGGGAGTCACTATCCATGCACTCCCCATGGACCACCACGGTCCAAATGCAATTTATCATGGTCTATAGTGCGGCTTTGTGTAGACGCACGATCTAAGGGACAGAGAAGCTTACGGGAGAGATCTGACAATCAGAATAATTTTGAGTCCTAAACAAAGTCTAATTTTGTTCTAGAGTGAGTTTGAGCCCTATAAAAAGGGGGTACATAGGCCTGGGAGTAGGGTGTGGTGGCCAGAGGTCTCAGGTAGTGGCTGTGGAGCATAAAGAGTGGCTAGAGGGTCCTTTCAGGAGTTTTTGTGAGAGCTTTTGTAAGAAATTATGCTTCTTATTAAGAAAATTAATGTATAAGAGTTGAGAGGGTGTGATCTCCTCCTATACTTATTTTCTTCATAGTGAAGTCTTTGTATGCCCTATGGTGGTAAAATTTGGGCTGATCTACGTATTTGATTGTATTTTTTTTATTTTTTTTTTTCATTCTGTTACGGTATCGACATCATCATCTGGATTAGCGATCTTGGGTGGGAAAATCCATATTCTACACTTATGAGGGATCCTCCCAACAAGTGGTATCAGAGCCAAGTGATGTTAGAGCTCATAGTTGTCCAGTTGCGACGGTATTGATCGAAGTTGAAGAAGATGGAGAAAATAGGCCCAATTAAATAGAGATCAATTGGTATGATGGAAAGAGCAAATTCAACTATGGCAAGTGAGGGTGAAGGATGTGCTCATCCAATAAGGGTTGATTGATGCTCTGTTATGCCAATTTTCTAGAGGATAACCAGGGTTGCATCTAAATTTTTATATGTTGAACTTAATAAAGATCAAATTTTACCTAAATTACAGCAAAATAGGAATCAAATCTCCAGAATCTGGATTCAAATCCTCACATAGGCCTGAATCTGTAGGCCTTCTACTTCACACGCATGCCAAGCTATGTAGGAAAGTGGGATGAAGCCTCAAACTGAAGCACCTTCGCAAGGCCACCAAGGGAGGAGAGAGAGCTGCAGGTGTGAGACCTCACACCAGCGAGGAGGATGCCCAAAGAGGGGGCACGGCAAGAGGAGGGCGGCAACAAGGGGAACTCTAAGAGGGACGCCCAAGGTGATGCCCAAGGATCTCTCACGCCTCTCTCTCTCTCTCTTTCTCTCTTTCACACAATCTGATTACTCTGTTTCATAGGTAGAGACCCTCCCTATTTATAGATGATTCTCCATGACCCATAACATTAGGATTCCTAATTCAAATAAGCTTTGAATCAATCCATAACTTATCAAAGGACTCCCAGTTGAGAAAAGATTGGTACCTAACTTGATGCCTACATGCACCCACACCCACACCCATGTGGGACGGCCCACAACCAGCATCAAATTAGGTGTTGGTTGGCTATGGAGGTGCGAGAGTCTCAGTAACAATAGATTCTAAGGATCTCATCCAAAATTAGATCAATTCGAATCCAATTCGAAGCTGATTCGAAACAATTTCGAAAGGCTGTCAATCCTAAACTATTTAGGATTTAGGACCAAGTCTAACTTAAAATTTTGAACCCAATTAAGTCTAATCAAATCAAATTTAATTTAAATTAATTAGTATTTAAATTCAATCTCTCATAGGCTCCTTGGATCATAGATCAAAAATTATTCATCTCCGAGATTGAATCTGAACCTCATATATAGTGCTAGCTAAACATAGTCAACTTTTCAATCTCGTTT
>KE506362.1:66941-80543 GCA_000441515.1 Elaeis oleifera
TCCCAAACCCCACAATGCAGGAGCCTTGTGTTTTGGGCCCTGCCTATGTT
The DNA here is from genome assembly GCA_000441515.1 of Elaeis oleifera. Taxonomy (NCBI): domain Eukaryota; kingdom Viridiplantae; phylum Streptophyta; class Magnoliopsida; order Arecales; family Arecaceae; genus Elaeis; species Elaeis oleifera. Next base: position 66,992 of record KE506362.1, read on the forward strand.
TTTATATATGCATGCATGTATCTATATATGTTATATGTATATGTACATACGTATGCATATGTATGTATGTATAGACATGGAGATATGAGTTGAAGGCAAGAGGAAAAGATGAATGGAGAACAAAGCATTCTAGTATACCTTCATTTTACTCCTTGATATAAAATGGTCTTCTACTAGGGTTTATATATGCTTATGTAGTTACCCTCCATAAACCTTTATACCTTCAATCAATTATTTAGAACCTCAAAAAAAGTAAGTAACAAAACTTACATCGATCCTAAGAAACACTACCAATAGAAACTCCAAAAGGCATTTTATGAACCTTCTTGATCCCATCAGGGAGAGAGAAGATTTTCTTTAACCCACTCAATTCGAGTCTCATAAGTAAGGTTTAAGTCCCATTTTCTTTCTTTGATTAATTTAAAAAATGAGATACACAGCCTCTATTTATAATAGTAAGGTCTGCCTTGTACAATTTGGGTTAGATTCATCTTCCTAGCTTCTAGAAAGACATCCATCCTAGCATAATTGGCTTGGATTCATTTCTTATTTCTAGGACTCTTTTATCTAAAATAGACATATCTAGTAAAATAATTTAAAAAAATTAAAATTCTTCAAGAGATAGATCTCGACTTCTACATCAACTCTACGTTCTGTCACTCTATCGGATTTTTTTTGGATTGGAAACTACACTCGATCAAAATCTTATCCGAAAAAAAAATTTTTGATTTGACCAGTCCATTTCAAACTCTAAATGAAGAAATTAACAGCTGATCACAAGGGGGGCATCCTTAAAAGGTGAGGCGTCATGGCACAGATCTTCAAAAACTACTCAATTTAGAAAAACATCATCGAAATCAGATGTCGTATGACCAAGTTATGCCCTCTGCAAGTTTGGCTGGCAATTCGGCTTTCCGATATGGAAGATATTGATCTTGTACCCTATCCAACCCTATCCGTAGTAGCCAAATTAGTCCACATCGAGTTCTGTCATCCTTCTAGATCACTTCTCTTTCATGTATGCTAAAACCATGCAGGTGTATAGTTAATAGTTTGACAAAAACTTCACTCAATTGAGTTTATTTACAATAATATTTAGGAAATAATCTTATAAAAGCTAACACATGAAGATGGCCAAAGCATGTTGGCTTATGTTAATAGCAAGAAGTTTCATCATTGACATATTTCAATTTCATCAACAATGAATTATCAACAAAACATTAATATAGGGTTCCTTGGACTTCTTTTAAATGAATGATCCACTTTTAGGAAAGCATTCCAAAATACTACAAATCTATTACACAATTTTGGCACAAGTAAAATACATAATACTAGATCCTTGGTCTAAATTAGGGTCCACATGAATCCATATCTCAATGAATCAACATATATACAAAGCCATGTTTCATTTATGGATTTAATATTGTCATGTCTTTCCTCAACCAATAATAGATAATGAACACACTATGTAGGCTTCATATGTCAACCACTGCTATCATCTTAATGAAACACTAAAAACACTTAATTTTCAAAGAATAGAATATTAGTATAAACTCAAAGATAGGTGCACGTGAGCACATGCATGCACACACACACATGCATGTGTATGCATATAGAAATATCTAGAACAATATAATCAGGTCATTGTTTTCTAAGTACAAAGAATTCCTATATCACAGTTCAAGGGTGACTCCATCATCAGAACATAGGCAAGCATAGCATGAAGCAAATGAATTATAAATTTAACAACGATTTACATGGTGCTAGCCATCTTCCAATCTTGCAGTGCCAGATTGAACTTATCATTTGCACACTGCAATGAGTGAAACTTTATGAGTTATAGTTTGATTATTGCCGGATCCAATACATGTAGACTATATTGTACTACAATATTAGACTAGGTGGTATTGAATAAACAAATCAGGGATCTACAACTACCAAAGAATAATAATTAAATAGCTACAGCCAAAGAGTGACCATGTAAAGTTGAAAATAATATAGGATCAGTAAGACAAAAACAAGAAAGCAACTATAATATATCTTAGATTGGCTACCCATACTGATTAAAATTCATCCAACCCAAAACATAGAAAAGAAAAATGAAAGATAGAGAGAAAGAAGCACAACTAGAACAGGTACCTGAAGGGGCGAAAGCGATGGCGACCTGATTCTGTAATGCGCAGTGGACCTTCCGGATGCTCTTCGCAGTCCTTCATTTTGTTAAACATTTAGCAAGATAATTGCCTTGTTGTGCAGCAACCTGGTACAGTTGAGTGAAGAACATTCAAGATAATGTCCTTGGGTATACAAAACTGGACAAATTATAAAACTTCAATTGCTAGTTACATCACATTTATATAAATAAATGACTCATTTAGATAATAAAAGATCACCTGAGCTGTTGCAGGAAGATTTTTGACTTGTGAATCTACATTTGCAAGAGCTCTTTTGAACTCTTCTATGTCCAGTTCTACAGATTCCTTCTCAACATCACGTTTGGAATCCTTAATTAAATCAACTATGTTGCTGATTTGCTTGCTTTTCAAATAGAGTTCCACTTGAGGGTATCTTATGCAAATATCATCTAAAATACCTTGGATTTCTTTCACAGTTAAAGTTCCAGAATTGTCCTTGTCTGCAACCTTAAAGATTGCTGAGATGTCTTCCTGAAAGCACAAAGGCCTGAAGCATATTAATAAACCAGATTCTTCATACTGCAATCTTGGTTGACTGCTAATTGGTACTCCTGTTATGATGCCTAGTTAAATGCAACATATAAAACCAGCATGAAGTCTCTGTATTTGCTCTCATTGAAGTTATACATGATCCCTTGCTATGTGTGCCTGTTCGATATTCTCATTATATGAGAATCAAAGGCGCTACCAAAAGGTTTTTCATGAAGTTATGCCAGAGATCAAAACTGAACAGGATAAACTAGTTTAAACCGTGAAATGGCAGCTCGATAATCTAAGCTTCAAATTATCAGCCATAGGTGCTGAAGTTGAAAGTCAAAATCATAACCAAGAACAAAGTTATTCTCAATTTACATTACCCACCATGCATTATCTTCCTGTAGGTATTCAGTCACAAAATTTTTGTCCATTCAATAAGTGGGTAAGGAACCTTCAAGGCAACTGATATAGTAAGGCATTTTACGTTGTGGACCAAAATTGCGGTTATTTGAACAAAGAGGACGGCTTTCTAACTCAACAACATACAGAACTATGTATTTACCTATGAAAACAGTACCATTTTCATGTTATTGATCCAATTCACATACTATATGTACCTCATTAAAGAAACAAGACAAGAATTTTAAAGAAACAAGACAAGAGGTCAATAACTAAGTTTCACATACCATGATTTTCGTTGACTTATGGTGGCACAATCGCCAAGTGCATATACACCATCGCATTCATGGACTCTCAGCCACTCATCAGTTGCTAATGCACGCCTGTTAGCCTGTGCATTGGGGAAATAATCAAAATATAAATTAAAGTATCTACAAAATTTAAAGAAATCAAATTTTAGAAAATGATGACCATTAACCTGACCAATTTGTTTCATAAAATCCATTATGACAGGGCGTGTCCCGGTACCGGTTGACCAGACAGCCATTCCATATGGTACAGACATTTTTCCAGTTGATTTGTTTGCCATTGTGATGTTTTTATCAGACACCTCCACAACCTTAAACCCTGTTTTCACTTCAATACCATCTCTTTGGAACTTCTCTTCGGCAAATTCAGTGACCCTTTTGTCAAACCTGCATGATACAAACAAAATGCACATGCAAATTAAATAAGGCAGGATAGGAAGGAAAATAGAGTTAGGAATAAAAGGCAATGTGAAAAATAAATTTTAATGATAAACATGAAGATGAAATACAATAAATTTAGACAAATGTATTTTGGTTGCATTTGGAAGTTTTTAATTTCAGAAACAGAAGTCTGTCTTTTCTCTAATATTTGATTCCTATTGAAGTTGAGATTCTATGAAAGGAGGAACTAAAAGATTGAAAATATTTCTCTTAAAAAAAAAGGAAAACGTAAGCTCATAAGGAGAGCAAACTTAAAGTTCTACACAAATCAAAATTTGCAAATGATTGCAGAGCTTTTATGAAACCTCCTAGTCAACCAAAATCCTGGTATTATCAAATAAGAATGTACAATTTCCAAAAACATGAAAAACCATAAATTGACATGATTTTGTAAAATATCAAATCATGTCCTTCAAGATTTAAAATCAATTAGAATAACAAATGTTGTATTACACATCACTACTCGCCACAAACCTATATGCTAGCTAACACGAATGTTAATGACATTGAAACCCACTACTAAACCACAAATAGTGGGATGGAGTTGCAATTTTGCACAATTTAGTTTCAAACTCACAAAAATAGTCAAATCAGGGAATCAGATGAGAATTGATAAAACAACAAGTACTGCCTTACATGGTCAAGATGTGCTCTCCAGATTGAATAACGGATATTTTCACCAAGTCTCGAACCATAGGGTATAACTTAGATAAATCTTCAGTTACAAAATCATGCAACTCTGCAGCAAATTCAACACCCGTTGGACCACCGCCAACAATAACAAAATGAAGAATCCTCTTCCTCTCTTCTTCATCAAGGTTTGGAAGACTGGCCCTTTCAAAACAGTCCATTACACTCCTCCGAATTTTCTGAGCGTCCTCTACTTCCTGCATATAGCCACTATGGATGAAACAAACCTCACAAGAAGGGTGCAATCAGGCAATCAACAAATATAACCATCAAATTTCTAAAGGCATCATTTGAATAATATTGAAACTTGATGCTGAAAGAATTTAGACACCTGTCAAAAAGTTATGCAACAATTGAAGGGCATATATGAGGTGTGATTGTTTATATGAAACTGCATGTATCAGAAACATACAGCAATAATATACTCTGCTGCATGAATCTAGTAATATGGTCAAAACACCGGTCTTGTACCTTGAGCAAATAAGCTTAACAATTTGCATCTGCTGTTATTTACAGTAATAATTCCAAGCATGTCTGTTGTCTTTGCAAGTAAATTGTACCGGCATGAAGGACTTCTATTATGATGAGAGTGAGTGTACCTTCAGAAAGTGACAATGTTCCACTACACCAGGGGTGTTAAATGTATTTACCCTGGCTCCAATTGCTATCACCAGATAATCATAATTGAGAAGAAATTCATCATTTCCATCCAAATTTGTGCCAATATCAGCACGACAGTGGACTTCTTTGCTTGTTGGATCGATTTTGAAACATTCAGCTTCCCAAAATTTTATTTCTCCCTTCTGTAAAACCAATAATTGGGGAAGAGGTTGAGTACTACTTCACTGACAGGATCAGATTATTTATTGGGAACACACAAAGAACATTATTAGCCTCTGGCAGAGATGGAAACCAAGCAAGATAAAACTAAAATAAATAAAATATATCTGAACACGAATAGGACCAAGATCATAGGGGAAAATCACTACCTTAATAAACTCTCAACATCAGACTCCTTTCATTACCCTTTTTTTTTATCATTGTTCTTCAGTCATCTTTATGTGCCAACTTTAATCTATGGAGGCAGATCATGTTGTTTTCACAAATATGAAGATGCTTTGTTTAAGATTGATGCAAGCATCAAGGTGGAAGCCTACCCTGCCTTGACATGCTGATAGTTTTACATCGTATATGAAGCTACCATTATTGTCGTACTAATTACATTCTTGTACCATAAGCATCATAATAGTCTGCTATTACTAGCTTCACAATTTTCTTTTAAACGAATACTTGTACAATTATTGAACTAATGAAAAATTTTCACTCATCCTCATATAGGATATGACTCATTTACAAATTAAATATAAAGGAATAAAAAAAGGATTTTTTAAAAAGAAAAGTACCACAAATGATCACCTATATAGTAACAATTCCCTACTTCTCAGGGGGCAAAAAAAAACAAAAAAGGAAAAAAAGTAACCCAACGGGAATAACATGCCAATTTGTACCTTTTTTATGATTTTGCGAATTGGCTCAACAATGCTGCGTGGTTCAACTGTTCCACATGTGATGCTAGGTAGCAAAGGGGTAAATGCAAAGTAATTACGAGGTGATACCACTTGTACATCATACAATGAGCTATCTAGATTTTTCAAGAAAGTTGTGCCAGCCCAACCAGTACCAAGCACTACCACCTTTTTCTTGGGTGCTACTTGAGATGATGCAATGGCATGGTCTGATTTTGAGTCAGCATATGCCACAAGACCTCCACCACTGCAAGTTAGGAAGCATAAGTTACACTGTAAGACATGCTGATAACATCAACAATTTAAATAAGTTTTTAAATTGTTGGAAACTCATATAGATCAGAATATTTCTAACACATAAGGATAAAAAATAACTCTAAATAATACAAGCCATGTATGCATACGTTACATATGCATATCCATACACATTCACATATACATACATATGCATCTATGCATGTATTATCTATGTAACATACGTACATTTTAGCTGTAAATGAGGAACAGTGACAAGAATATATTCCAGCAGATTATTTTGATCCAACTGCACCCTTATTTTTCTGACAGACTGGTTAACTGCCTTATCCATTTGCACGTCGATGTTAAAAACAAGAAATTATTTAAATTCCCACTCTTGCTAAACTACAATCGGATCTGTCACTGCTTATAGACTTTCCCTCTGGCACTTCTTTCTTTCCTTGAACATCCCATGAATTCAGAACATATGGTCAAGAACTGGAAGATTACCAGTAATACCTGTTAGTTAACAAGTGGTCTGGTAATACCTGTTAGTTAACAAGTGGTACCGGGTATAGGAATCGAGCTTGTATAATTTAAAACAGTATTAAGGCTACTCTTAACTAACGTGACCCCGCAAGAGCATGACGAAAAGAAAATCATTCCCAGTTTCCACAATCCATTCCCAGTTTCTACAATCCAATTGTTACAATAAGGGGCACTTGTAAACCTTTCCCTAATCCAGGAGTTCTTCGTAACCAATCAGAAGTTAGGGAATTTAAAATCAGGCCAAACTTGCAAACCATACAACTTTTAAGATTTTCTAGTAAATCAACTGAATGATAATAACAATGGCAGAACAAGAAGTGAAGCTCACTAAACAGGCGAATGATCTATTATATTTTTCTTTTTATGTTAGCTGAAAAATAGCTTTGATGTTGTCTCTCAGAATGGATCATATAATTTATATTTGAAAGAAGGAAAGAAAGAAACGGTTCATAAAATCATAACAGAAAACATGGGATTTTCTAGGTTAAAACAATAGTTTTGCCCCCTCCTCTTAGTTCCTATTGACATAAGCTTTGGTGACATTTATTGGAATAGATCATGGTTCATGGTACCGATTTCCGTACCGATACTAGTACCATGCTGGTACACCTAGTTCATATTGACATAAGCTTTGGTGTCATTTATTGGAATGGAACATGGTTCATCATACTGATTTCTTTGCCGATACTAGTACCATGCTGGTACACCCCCTGCATTGAGTATTAGTTTGCTACTAGTATGTTATAGTATGGCATACCCTATATCAAGTGATACAGTCTGGTGTAGGAGAACATGAAATGGATTTTTTTCTTTCTTTTTTTTTCTAGAGAGAAGGAAAAGATATGTACAATCCTTCTAGGACTAGAAGACATGTAAGAATTTTAAAATATGTATAAGAATATATTAGGGGTGGCACTGCTCAACAATTTAACCTATTTGACTTATTTCAACCTATTGTAGATTGGTTAGATTAGCTATTCAATAATATGGTTAGGTTTGGATTTGGATTTTTGACATGTTTAACAAACAGATCAAGTTTGGCTTGATAGGTTTTTGACTGATCTTATATTCGACCTGACAAATATTTGGTCCAACCCGATCTGAGCCATATCTGATCCAACCTGACCCAATTGCCACCCCTAGAATATATAATAGGGATTGCAATAAGTCAGGTATGAGTCGAGTAGGCCATTAAATATACCTACCCAATGCCTGTCTAGAGATAGGGTGGGGCCTGTTGGACAGATTGGGTCCGATAAAGCTAAAACAAATCAACATTTTGGAATGCAAATCTTTTCTTTTCTTTTCTTTTTTCTTTTCTATTTTTTGCATTGGGGAGGGAATTTGTGAAGAGATATATATCTGAGTCAAGTTTGGGTAGGTTTTATAATTATCCGTACCCGCCCCAAGTCCGCTGTGAGTTGGGTTGAACCCATCCCATTAGGGTTGGGTTGGGGCAATACTTGATAGGGCAGAGTAAATTGGTACCCTTATTATATAACTTGTGGAAGCGAAAATATGAAACAGCAAGTGAAAAAGAAGAAAAATCTATGGGATCTTAAATAGTATAAGTTATAACTAGTAGAAGGAAAGGCAATCCAGCTCTAATTTGATTATTATCAAAAGGCATCTAAATCAGTAAATGCATTTTTAGATATATTACCATGTAACTGGCTTAAGAACTAGTTCAGATGCTTGAGTCTTCTCTTGGACATACATTAATCAGTCAGATGGGAAGTTACAATCTAACTGCATGTACTGTGTCAGAGTTCATTATTCAGCTAGTGACTACTAGAAATCATCCAATGGCCCGTGTAAAGAAATATTCAACTAAGGATTCCTTTAATACTGAGGTGCAATTAAGGCAAGTATTTAAACGTTTAGGCTTTGTATTAAAGGAAATCAATCAACATGAGCCAGCCACAGCACTTTCAGTTTCAAAAGGAACAACTATCAATAATGAATGCGTAAAGTAACTGCTTCAAGTGTTAAAAGTCATTGATAATATGAGACTGGAAAGAACAAAGCATCTATCTCCTCATCTCTTGTCATACATCATCATTTTTTCTTCTTTTCTTTTGAGAATTTCGTAGATATCTGCAACCGCCAAGCTATAGCCCCGTCAGCATCCTAGTGCTGAATTAACCGTAGCTGTTATCAAAGGAAGAAATAGACACCTTGGACTCAAAAAAAGGATGTCCATATATGATGGGTATTTCTATGTCAAGACTATCTCACCAACTAAGAAAGCGCCAATATCCAGAGACCCAGAACCAGAACAAGTGCGAGTAAGACAAGTTCACATAAAAGACAAGTTCTTGTCCAGCAATCCAGGAACGAAATACAGAGCTCTTGATCGATCTGAAGCAAAAAGAGCTCAGTTTCCAGCTAGATTCCATCACATAATACAGAAAAAGAGGGATTTGAAATGGAATGGAAGCTTAAACCAGATCGAAACAGAGGGTTAAAGAGGAGAAGACCTGGCGGCCAAGATGACGACGAGCTTGGAGAAGGTTGGGCGGTGGTGGAAGGCGCGGCAGGCGCCGTCAAAGAAGAAGGCCGAGAACCTCATGCCGAGAACCCGAGAGAGATCGGTGAGAAGGGTGGAGTAATAGAAGAGAGATACCTGGTTGGTGGTCTTCATTTGCTGCTCTTTTCTTCTTAAAATTAGTATGGACACGTGGCCTTAGAAGAGGCCGACAGGGGTTGCGTCATTCGCGCGAAAGAATCATATCCGATGGCTGTGTGGAGCGCCATCCAACGGTCTACATCGTGAGAGAAGATCAATCATCCATCCGCGTTAAACATGCAACCCGAAACCGATTAACCGTCCTGTCAACTTTCCTTTTTATTTTTTTCTAATTTTGGATATTTAAAATATTTTGCATGGGATGAAACAAAATTTTTTTAACTAATTCGAAGTTTATATATTAAATTTAGGGAGAAAAGGTGAGAAATTTATCTATACTATAAGTATTCAGGTCTAAACTTTTGCATCGTCCAAAGATTGACTATAAATTTTCTGGCTGCTAAGACAAGTGGTTTGACGGAGGAATGCCCACGCATGATGCATATATCTTTCAATTGTTTCTCAACCTACCAAGAATCGTAGACAAAGAAAAGCATGCTTAGCCATATTTTGAAGAGAAAAAAAAAGGGAAACAAGACCAGGCACATGACTGGATCGAAAATAAGAAGGCATGTTTGACCTGTCAACCAAGAAGGGCATGATCCTTTGCATTTTTTATAAAGCCGGTGATTTGTTGGAGGGGAGGAGGCTCGAATGGTTTAAAATAAAAGTCATGGATGAGGCCAACTCTTACATATCCAATGTTTGAGAAATATAACCAATCACAGTCACATTTCTATAGTCACCTTTCTGTAGTGATGCACTGAGATAAGTGCTTGATGGATGGAACCTACGGAAGTGAATGGCTATGATTGCCGGTATACATTGCAACATGATATACACTGTATACAATATAATTTCTCCCAATGTTCTCACACACCTATTATATCTTCACCAATGCTATGAGGAAGCAAATCAATAACGTCCAAATAAATATTTTGTAACTAAATATTATTTTGCTTCTTGTGACTGTTCATAGTGGATCAAAGTATTGGAAAGTTTCACCTACATTACAATGCTGTCTTGAGCATCTATTGCCTAGTAATGCAAGTGATTTTCTTTATTTAAAATTTAAATTCAAAATAATAATAATAATAATATTATTATTATTATTATTATTACAACATGTTACTTTAAATATTTTTCATATAGTGTGTTATTGTGACCTATGCCCTACACAAAAAAGAGAATAAGCCGGCTTAATATTGCCGATGTTAGTAGCAAGCGTCAGCAAAATTCAAATAGTACATGCATCTACAAATTGTTTTTAGAAACGTCAGTATTTTACGATACTTTAAAGTAGCAGCAAATTGCGACGTAGAAAAGCATCGATAGAAACCATTAGGCATCGTTAAAATTCAACTCCCTCGATGTACCTATCCCTCCATCCTCAATTGGAACTCTAGACCCCTTCTCTCTTGATGGTCGACTCTCCGCCTCATCACTGTCGATCCCGTTGACTCTCTGGTCTCCCATCTTTTGTCGACATCATGTTGGAAATTGTATTCCAAATCAATTGTCAGCCTTTTGATGATTGTGCTTATAATTATAAATATATATAAATTTTATTAATAAAATTATTTGATTTTTTCGTCATATTTTATCCATCTTATTTGAACTCCTGTATTATGATGAAATCCTTAGGACTATAATTAATCGACAAAAGAGAATTTGTCATTTAGTCTTTAAAATATGTTCGCGACTAAATGATATGCTGTTAATAAGACGATAGCTATATCAAGTATAGGTCATTGTGTGCCATATGGGTTGGTTGTTCTCTTAACCAAAGAATGTAGAGACACTGGTATGGTATACAGATGGAATGTAAGAGTACATTCGCATCGAACGTGACCAATTATGGAGTACTCTGCTGTTAAGAGTAACTCACGAAGGGTATGGATATAAGTGTCCCTCTGATCTGAGATCACCACGACGGCTTGTAAGCAACTCATTGTACTTTGATGTCAGACTATCTGAATTTTAATTAGTGACGAAAGATTTCTGGATGCAGTTAAGTACTTGTCAAGTCGGTGCGTGAGTCAAGATGGGATTGACCCTCTGAATAAGTAGGACCTAATGCATCAATGTATTTCAATTTAGTAAAATCTTGATCAGGATAATCCATGTGATAGATTTGAAATGTTGAAATATAATGTGGTCGATTATATTAAGGTTGACAGTTAAATCCTAGATTATCTTGAGCATTTGGATCAAAGGGATAGGTTCTAGAATGTTGCTTTGCAATCTTTCGACCTATCCGGACGTCGGATCTCATTGCTAGATGGTTATATCAATTAGTATAGAAATTTATTCTATGCTACCGACATAGATTCGAACCTATGGAGTTACATATATTAGAAGATTCGGTCTGATCTGATAGCTGAAGAGTCCCACTAGACTCGGACTCTGGAGGAGATGCCCACTGGACTGGGACTCTGCTGTTAATAGAGGATTTATTAGCAATTAGATTACTAATTGACTCAATTTGATTGAACAAAGAGTTTTGGATTAAGTCTAATTGAATTAGATTTAGTTTGACTTAGATTGAGTTTGATTTGATCAAGCCTAATTGCAAGAGAAATTTGTTCCTGATTTGATCAGGTCTTGGACTCAGTTAATTCTTAATTGGGTTAGAAATTTATTGAGGTGATTGAGTTCGTAATTAGATTAGGCTCCTTCCTCTCATTGGGTTCAAATCAGATTTGATTTAATTGAAATCAAATTGAAAATGAAGAGTTCCAGCCAGTAGGGACTCTCTTTCTCTCTTGCACACACCCTGGACCCATGCCATTCTTTCAACGCCAAAAAGATTTTTGTGTGAGATTTTTGGGTGTGAGAAGAGAGGGCACAGATAGGGTAGGCGGCAATCATGATGAGTTATGGTCCTTATCTTTTTTCTAATTTGAATGTGATCCGAATTCAAGATAAGGAGATAAAAGGAAGAGATCCATTATGTTTGGAAAGAAGGGTGGCACCAAATAATTTTTTTTCTTGTTTTCTTTGAAGAGTTTGTTGGTATGAGAAAGATCTGATTTCTTTCTCACGCCATCACCTAATTTTTGGAAAAAATGGGATGCCCCATATGGATGTGATGTGGAGTTTTTGGTGCCCCCCTCTTGACCTAAAACCCTAATGCCCAACTATTTAAAGGGGGGTCCAATAGTTGGACACCCTATAGGTGTTCTTGGCTGAATTTTGTTTCTCCTCCAAAGCTCTCTCCTCTCTCCCCTTCCTCCACAGATTCTTCTTCTCCGCTGGAGCATCCAAAAAATCAAAAGAAGAAGAAGTAGATCAGCCTTCGAAGATCCTTACGAGCTAGCACTCTCGAGGAGACTGATTAGCATCCATTTTTCGTGTGGACGATCTATAGAGGCCGGACTTCTTAGTGCGACTACGAGCAACCTGAAGAAACTTCTTCTCATGTGAAATATTTGTGGAGATCAGTAACCCATACTTCGTTAATGAGTTTTGAACTTGTTAGATTAGTTTTGATAGATCTAAGGGTTAGATCTAGTCTACAGCATCGATTAGATCGATGTAGATTTTTAATTTTCAGATCTTAAATTTATATTAAATCATATCATAAATCTTAGCATGATAGTTTAGAATAGATCTTATGCATGTAAAATAGGTTAAAGTGTTTAATCTTAGAAGATCCGCTGTGAAAATTTTAAAATTGCATGCATAGAACTGCCAGTATTTCCTTCAATTGGTATCAGAGGCAGGTTCATTATGATATGATTTCTTATGTATTTAGTTTGATTTCATATTATTTAGATTAGATCTAAATATATTTTATTTTCAGATCTGATTTTTGACCAATCCTGTAGATGTTAGATTAGATGATCTGAGTAGCAAAATACTCAGATTGGATAATCACCAGACCGTCCGATCATAGGAGCAAGTAGGATTACATAATCCTCTCTTTTCATTCAATGGAGTGCTCTTATAGTATGTAGGGGTGCCACTGTGAGGTCCCATGAAGAAGAAAGTGAAAAGAAGAACTTACTTTTCTGCAAAATCTTAGATCTTAAAACTTTAAGATTTATTGTATGTGATACAAGTTGTCAAGAAAAGTAATTACATCTAATCTTAATAATT
>KE506363.1:0-13273 GCA_000441515.1 Elaeis oleifera
ATCTTCCTAATCAGATTAGATCTGATTTTGGAGCATAGAATTGTGAGGAGAAGACGTTCCAGATCCTACTTGAGTAGATACTGATAGAGGCCAGACGCTTGCGTGGCTACATCAGAACCTCAGGCAGTGCTGTGATCATCTACAAGGTAATTGGATTACCCTTGAGGTATGTTTTTGTTTCTCATATTTTAGATTTAATTTTGAATTAAATATCAGATAATAAAATTAGATCTAATAGACATTAGATCTGAAATAGTATAGGATAAATTAAAAATTATTCCACCCCAGATTTGATGAAATCTGGAAGATCCTACACAGGAAAAAGGCAGTTTTTCCTTCAGAAAGTCCCATAAAATCAGTCCCTTTTTTAGCCCAAAATCATGACCCAAATCTTGACTCAAGCTAGAGTCATGAAAGATGTCAAACACCCATCATCCACCCATCACTTGGGCGTAAAACCAGCAGCACACAACCATATTTAGCGTGAGATATGGAAGAGTCCTTCTCTCAAAAGGACTCCTTCCCTTGGGTGCAAATAATTTTTGGCCTGAAGACCTTCTTCACGTGAAATAGGGGGCGCATAAAATCTTCTTCCTTTTGCATGGAGTTTTCTTCTGATGTCCAACACTTGGATGCCACCAATCCACCAAAAGGTGCTGATTTCTTCTTATAAGTGTTGGACACCACCAATCCACCAAAAGGCACTGATTTCTTCTTATAAGCATGAACATCTTCATGCGTAGGCAATGGGAGAGTCTTACCATATAAGGACTCCTCCTAAGGCACTGATTTTGAAGGCGAGAAACCATTTCTCTTGCGTGAAAGATCCTCGGTGGTTTTTTTCATATTTTGATGCCAAGTCTTCTGTATAAAAAAAAAATAGATGGCATGGTCCCCAGGGACTAGTCTCCCAATGGCTTCAAACTCTTTCAAACTTAAATTGGAATGAAGAGGCATCATATTTCTGTTGCGTGAAACATTTTCACATAGAGAAGGGATGCATCACACCCATAAAATTGGTGTCTCTTGGAATATATGGTGTGGAAAGAATTCTAGGAGTCATGGACTCCTTAAATCAAAGGATAAGAAGGGTATACGCCATCCCATGGCATTCTAAATTCTTCCACATAATTCCAATGCACATGAGGAAACAAGAGATGCAAAACCAAAAAAATCATCTTAGCATGAACTCTTCATGCATGGATGAGTTAGCATGGAGACTTCTTTCTCTAAGAAGGATTCTTCTGAAATGCTGCACCAACCATGTGGCTTTTGGTTTTCACATGGAGAGTTAAGAAGGCATGGAAACCTTCATGCATCCAACTCTTGGATGCCCACTAATTTAAGGAGCCATGGACCCAATAGGATTTGAACCATTCACTACCCAATCAGAAGTCCAATAAATCTGGTCTTTGACTAATCAAAGCCCAATGCCAATTATGAATCCAAATAGATTAGGGATTAGGGTTTAAACATGTGCTAGCATGCTTGACTCAAACCTATTTAGGATTTCAACCAAATCCAATTCAATTAGGTTTAATAGGACCTAATTAAAATCCTAGAATAATTCTTTTATGTATGACCCATTGGATTCCACATCTAGCCAGTAGTAGGTTGAGCTCATGCGCACCTAATCCAATTAGGTCCAAGATACATTGAACCCATGTCCATCAATTAATCAGAACTCTTCTAATTAATTTACTGAATTAAGTTTCTTTAATTAGTAGGATCTACAAGTCAAGATTGACGTCTAACAATATGTTATGACTACCCAGAAGATGTGAAATTTGATAGAATACTAAAATTATCCTTTCATAATGAGTTATCGTGCAATTCAATCCTTCAATCATACAATATTTCAGACAGACCATGGGCATAAAATCATGTCAAGTCCAAATATCTATCCATATATATCTCAATTTACTGATGATGGTTTGATTGATGAACCATTAGAAACTCTTTTTAATGTTCATCCCCGCTCTGACCAAAGATGTTGGAAAATATGTCCCAAAGCTAATCGTCAGTCTGTTGATAGTTGAACTTATATTTATAAATTATATATAAATTATTAATTATTAATAAATTTATTTGACTTTTTCATCACTTTGTGTATATCTTCTATGAACTTCAGTGTTGTGATGAAGTTCTTAGGATTATTTGAATCGATATAGAAAAATATATCGTTTAGTCTTTAAAACTAGTTCACGATCAAATGATATGCTATTATTAGGATGATAGCTATATCAAGTGTAGATCAATATATGCTATGGGCATTGATTATCCTCTTAATCAAGGAATATGGAGACACTGACATGACATGCAAGTGAGATGTAGGAGTACATCTTACTGAACGTGACTAACTCCGGAGTACTCTACTGTCAAAAGTTACTCTGAAGGAATATAAAAATAAATATCCCTCTGACTTAAGATCACCACGGTGATTTGCAAGCAACTCACTGTACTTTAGTATCAGACTATCTGAATTTTTAATTTAGGATCGAATGATTTCTAGATACAATCAAATACTTGTGAAGTCGGTGTGTAAGTCGAGATAGGATTGACCACTCCAAGTTATTAGAGAGTATGCCTCAATGTGTTTCAATTTAGTAAAATCTTGGTCAGGATAGTCCTTGTGAGGAGTTATAGGATTAATTGGGTTGAGACATATAAGGATGCACTGATCGAGAGTTGATAGTAAACTCTGAAATCATCCTGAGCACCAAGGGTCAACACGATAACCATAGTCCATTAGGTTCATGGATGTTGCTTCGCACACATTTGACCTATTTGGATGTTGGGTACCATTGCTAAATGATCACTTTGATTGGTATAGAAATTTATTTCTATGCTACTGGCTTAGGTTTGAATCTATAAGGTCATACACATAAAAAGTACCTCTCTGATCATATGGCTGATCGACGATTGAGAATCATCCAAAGGTAAAATCATCAATGCAATTGATGATTAACTCTGTACAATAGTTGTAGTAAATTAATTCACTGAGAGTCAGTGATGTTCAAAAGAATTAGTTAGCAACTAGATCATTGATTAGCTCAATTTGATTGAGCATTAAAGTCTGGATTAAGTCTAACTGAATTAGATTCAATTAGGTCAAATACGATTAGGTTATAGGATGACTTAATCGCTAAGGGAGATTAGGCCTTGATTTGATCAGGACCTGAACCCAATTAATTTCTAATTGAGTTAGGATCAAATTAGATTGGGTTCAATTACTTCTAATTAGATAAAGTTTGATTAGATCAATTAGTTTGAATTTGAAATCAACTTGAATTTCAAATTCAAGATTGAATTCAAAATTCAAATGTTTGAAGTCCCTTACTCCACCTTCCCTTCTCCACGCCATTCCTCATCGCACAAATCTTGTTTGTGCATGAGATTTCTCCAAAAATACTCCACTTTGTCACCCACTTGGATAGAATTATGGTTTGTTTTGATTTAAATTTAAAAGGAGTTTTGAATTTGATTAAAACCTCATCCTAATCCTTCCCCCGCCGGCCACTTTTGATGAGTTCTTTTTGGTGACAAAAAGGAGAAGCTCCCGATATTTTTTCACACCCATCTATTCATATTCAGCACTTCTTTGATTAGAGGATAGATGGGGCGAAGGTCAGCTTGGTTTGAGTTCAAATGAGATTTGAATTCAAATTTGAATGGGCACTTATCCTATCCTATCACCCTTGATCGACAACCTTAAAGGAGCTAATTTTGTGCATTGGCTCTCATATTTTTCTACCAAGAGACATCTAAAGAAGAGAGGGCCCAAACCAAGGGTCTTGGGTGTGAGGATCTGGGGTGGGCAAATTTCTTTTGGCATGTGATTAGAAGAGAACTATCTCTTCTTTGGTGAGTGTCTTGGTGCTAAGTTGTTTTGGAGAGGGAGATCCAGATTAGATCTAGATAATTTCCTACTATTCCTCCATCCTCCAGTGACCTCTGTTGATTCATCTTCAACCTCGAAAGGGTTCGAGGTGATTAAAGAAGAAGATCCAATCAGATCAGCCATCAGGAGCAATTTTCACGAGCTAGCACTTTTGGAGACAGCAGATCGGTACGAGAGCTTTGTGTGGATGATTCGTAGAGGCCAGACATGTTGTGTAGCTGTGAGTAATTAGTGAGGACCTCCAGATCTATGCTCATGATCATGGCATTCGATTATCCATGCTCATGTATTGGGTTCGGATCCCTGATTATAGTAGATTGGATCTACTGCTTTACTTATTTTTATACACATCATGTAGATTTTGTACTTCAAATTTTTTACATGCACATATCATGCCATGGATCCATATGTAGGATATTTTATGATCAGATCATATACTTACATTATAGATTAAAATATTTAATCTAAATTTATTCCACTATAAATTTAAAAAAATACATGCACGAAATTCTTATGGTTTTTCAACAATGGTATCAGAGCTGCGTTTCTTATGACATGTATATTCTGCATATGGAAAGGTTTTCCAGACATTGGTTTGGCCCTCCTCCAACTAAGACCTGACAAATAATTGTAAGGTAGATCTAAATAATTAGTTTTAATTCTGAGTAGTGTAGCTGTCGTATTGGGTAGATCGTCATAGCCGTCCGATCATAGGAGAAAGTAGGGTTTCATGGCCCTCTCTTTCTATTCGATGGGATTCTCCTATGGCATGTAAGGGTGCTGCATGATTTTTTTTCATGAAGATGAACTATGAAAAGAGCTTAAAAATTTATTTTAGATCTGATATATTGTATGTTAGATCTGAAATCAATTTATAGATGATTGCATAAAATTTATGAATATTTTATAAAATTAGAAATCATTTTCAAATATCGAATCCTAACCCATGTTAGCCCTAAACTTAATTGAGAATTAAGTGATCTAGATTTGAGAATCAAAGATTTAAGACCATTTTCATAAATCATGGGTTTATAGGTTAGCTCAAGACAGATCTGTTTAACTGAGTTAGACCTAAGGTTTGAAATCACGTAGATAATGGACTATATTAAGTAATTGATCAAAGCTAATTAACCGTTAATTCTGATTGGGTCAATTCTTCTCTTGATCAATTTTTAATAGTTGTAGTTGGTCAAAGTCCATGTCTTTGATTAGACCAAGATAGACTTTGATCTGGCTCAGTGGTCGAGCCTGAATCTTAGGCAGACCAAATTGAAATAGATAAACGATTAGTGTCTAAAGTAAGTTTGGCAGTCTTGATCGATGGTCATTAATTGGAAGCTACTCATATAGATTGAGTCTATGGTAAGTTAATGGCATATCCCTCCCACCGATCTCATTTATCTAGTCAATGTAGTTGATCTATATTTAATTAGGCTACTCATTGACTCGAGCTAACTCATGTCACATAGGTGAATCAGTATGACTGATTTAGGTACCCTTGGACCGACGTATATCTAGTCTTCTTTGATCAGACTTGATGAAGTCAGTGGAAGGATTATCATTAGCTGATCAATTTTTTAATTTCTAAAATAATTTAATCAAATCTTCTAAATTATTAGGTCCATTAAATGAAATAGTTATGTTGATAATTAAGTCATAACCTCCTATTAAGTTGGATGATAATGGATCCAATGGTCTAGATGATCATTGGATGGAACCACATGTCTGGTGCTCATCTAATTGTTGGAATTATCATTCATAATATGTTAATTTAGCTATGTCTTTCTAATAGGTGCTCAGTGTTAGATGTATATCCTAGAAGCCAATCTTGGCTGATGCATATATTTCTCTAGGGTATGTTTTATAGTTGACGGATAGTTTTTATTACTAATCATGTGGTATGTGTCTATAATTTATCCTAAAATTAACAAAGATGATTTTGTATATTCTTAAGATGTTGAGAATTTGAGATATACATCATTAGTGGTTAATTTCTAAATACTTCCGATCGTAGAAACATCATGGAGGACAGTGATCAATTTATTTAAGATCGGTATACAGATCACCTCTCTTTTGGACAGATGAATCTCGAGTCTATAGTGTGGGGACACTGGGGTGAAAGTGCAGGTGGTTGTTAGAGAACAACTTGCACTGCGCGTGACCAACATGAGAAACTACTTGGATGTCTACTCACTCGTCAGTGGTTTTCTCGATGCTGCAGCGGTGTGACTGGTTCTTTGATATGTGGTGTGTTGGCTATTCCTAATAAGGCTACTTAGTTTGACTGTACATTCTTTGATCTCTAACCATTCGGATTCTTATTGTATATGTTGGCTATTGTAGGTTTAGGTTCACTATTTGGAGTAGGATACACCTAGATGAAATCTATCAAACTTGGTAGAAAGTAGTAGTTCTATGCGATTCGCAAGATCGAGTTCGAGAAGTCTCTGACCAGAGCAAGTGTGAATACTGAAAAAGAGTTTTCATGAAATTCATAGATGAACTTGAGTCGAGCCAATCTGACATATGACTAATGATGAAGTTTGATGAGTTCTTCATAACCTCCATTTAGTCGGAACTCATGATCGAGGGACTGTATCACATGATAACTGCATCTACGGATTTATTTTTTGTTCTACTGGGTTGCTACTATATATTGCTAGATATCACTGATGGATCGTGAGAACTTACTAGAATTATTTTGGATCAACGATCCTTATTGGGGTGAGTTGGGATCGTTCTCGTCCATCAAAAAGAATTTCGATGATGCTGTGATGGAGATCACAGTTTGTTTCACTACCAGACAGAATAAAATCTGAGAGGTCACACATAATAGGAGTATGACTTGATTAACAGCTTGAATCATATTTGAATTATCAGTTGGATTGATGGTTTGAATTTAGAAACTACTAATTTGTAAGTGTTACAGATGTAACAACTGCTAATTATTAGTAGAAGAATTTAATTACAAATATTATAATTTAATTTAGACTGATTAAATTATGGATCAAGCTTTAATTAATTTAAATCAGATTTAGTTTAATTAGGTTTGATTTAATTTAATGCTAATTGGGTTCAATCATCTAAATCATATTTGGATTTCAATTCTGATTAGATCAAGTTTGACAGCCTTTCGAATTCGATTTGATTCAGACTCAATTTAAACTCAATTGGGATCAAATTAGAATCAGATTAAACATAACACTTAAAGCCCACTTTTACTACACTTCTCTCTCCAAATCTCATATAAAAAGGGAGAGGGCACATGTGAAGACGTGCATCCCTTGTTCTTGCATGCATGAGAAGAGAAGGGGCACCGATAGTTGGTGCCCCATTTTATCTGAGATTCTCTCTCTCCTTTGACTCATCATTCCTTTTGAATTTGATTTAGATAAGGAATAGGATCTCATTTTTATCTGGATGTTGGGTGTGGGATTCTTTTTGTATGACAAAATGAAATGTGAAGGTGGGCATGCGGTATTGAAAGGAATGGGATTCCTTCTTGCCATCGATTATTCTTTACGCCTCTCCTTTTGACCGTGGGCTTCCTTATGGATAAGATTTGAATTTGAACCTGATTAAAATTAGATTTGAATCAGGTGTGGTGTGGGATGAGACTTATTTTTTGTGCGACAAAAATATGGATTAAGGTGTGAAGCGTGCACTAATAAAAAGGAGGTGATCTTTTTCTGCCACAAGCCTTCTCTAATCCCAACATCTACTCTTTCTTCTATCCTCCATCTCCATGGCCCATGATCTAATTAGATCAGATCTAAAAGAGAGATTTTAGAGAGAAAGAAAGAGAAGAAGACAGGTTCTTCTTCTCTTTTTGGAGGTCTGGTTCAGATCCCATCAGATCTGCATGAAAGAGTTCACGTAGTTTTCATCTTCTTTGAGATCTAGAAGAAAAGACCTAGATCCAAAGCTGAAGAGTGAGACCTGCAAGGTGCTAGCACACTGATAGTCTCAGTGCTCTGATTAGATATCTCCATATGGATACCAGCAGAGGTCGGATTCTTGTGAGGCTATGACTCGAACCCTGAACATCCACAGGATCCGAAGGTATGGAGATCAGATTTTGATTTTCTTTGATGTCTTTTATTTTGATTTCAAATTTTAGATCATGGTAATGTGTTCGTATGAAGATCTAGCACATGGTTTTTAGATCCAATCTGGTGTATGAATTTAATTAAATATTTAATTTATTCACTTCCGCTGCACACATAAACTTAGTTTATGAAAAACTTTTCAATTCTATGCATGAAACCATTGCTTTCTATTAGTGGTATCAGAGCTACAGATTCTGATACCAATACAAAACCCTCAGATCTAAAATTTAATTGATAGAAATCAGATCTAAAAATTGGTTAGATGCTAGACATCATTTTGAAATAAGGTTGCCCTGGCCCAACCCTGTTATGCTGAAAGGTTATCCTAGAATGATGTAGAACATTAATTAATGGTAGATCTGAAATATGATTACAGGATTGTTTCGAATTTAAAATTATTTCAGATCTAAAATAAATTATATGTAATTCAGATCTGAAATTAGTTTCAAATCTGAATATATTAATTAAGATTTAATTTGAATCTAGTATGGTTACTGAAATTATTTCATATATGCGATATATGCTTGCGTGCATAGATTTAAATTTTAATTAGATAATTAGATCTAAATTTAATTGATTATATATGTGATGTGTTAGATTAATCTCTTAGTAGCTTATAATCGAATTGGGATAATTACCATGGCCTTCCGATCATAAGAGGAAGAAAGGATTAAAGTCCCTCTCTTGCCCATTTGACGGGTTCTCTTATGATATGTAGGGATACCGATTGTGATGTTTCCTATGAAGATGAATAGTGAATGAAAATTGTATGTGATATATTTTTTTAGATTTAGATATGTTTATGCATGGATTAAGATATGTATTTTTGATCAAAAATGATATATCTGATATATAGTTTTGATACATGATCTGAAACTTTATTTCTATAAAATTCTAAATTCAAAATCTTAGGTTCTATATGCATGAAACCATGAGATTGTGACTGGCACACCTGTGGAGTTGACTCAATTCTTGTTCAAGTCGACTCAAGTGCTTGACGAGTGGACTTATTTTGTTGGAGTCAACTCGAGATCCTGGCAGATCGGCTCATTTGCAGATGAGCTGACTCAACGGTATAGGTTAGGTCTATAGGTTTCTTTTGTCTCAGTGTTGAGTTGTCTCACTGTGACAAGTCGACTCAAGTTTCAGGATGAGTCGACTCAATTCTATAGATAACAAAATTGTATAAGATACAATACAAATAGTTTAGATCAGAAATTATTTTGACATATAAACTAAAATCCATCTTCATAATACACTAATTGAGAACTAAGATTCGAAATCAAAAGATCTAAAATTATAAATTTAAGATCTAAATTTAATACAAAAATATGGGCTTTGGTATGGGTTGAATAAATTAGGTCTAGAGACTAAATTATAACTAGGGTCATTGATTAGATTAAGCTAGAACCCTTTTCGATTTTGAGTAGTTGATCGAACCTAATCAAAAATTGGTTGGGATTAGATCAAAGGAGCTCAAAATTGAGTTTGGTTGTAGTTGGTCAAATTGATTCACATGTGATGTGAATTGATTAAATCAAGGCCGCATTTAGCTCAGTGGTTCGAGCCCGGATCTATAAGTTAATATGATCGATTCTAATCAACCAATTTAGTGTCTAAGGCAAGTCTTAGATGGTGGTTCTTTAATTAGTTCTATTGTCTGATCTGATCAAATCGTTGGTGTCTAAGGAAGTAATGGGGTGACTGCCACTTATCTTCACTTATCTGGCCATTTTGGAAGATTATATTTCATATTAGGTTATTTGTTGACTCGAGTTCACCCATGCCAACTTGATTGGTCAGATATGAGATGTACTAATCTGAACCAAATTAGTCATTTATATCAGATGTATATGACTATTAGAAGAGACCTGAACCTAAATCTTCTTACTAAATATTAAGTCTATCGATCTTCCACCGTTGTAGAGATGCGGATGTCTTTTTCGATATTGATCATTCTCGACTGATTATAGTGATTCGATTGCATTGAAAAGGTACAACCACTCTATTGGCATTAGATGCCCTAAGATAAAGATGGAGTTGGATCCAATAACTATTAGGTAAGTGACCCAATGATGATTTTATGCTCACTGGTGAACCATGGGTCGGACTTAACTAAGAAATATGTCAATAACTATTAGGTGAGGCTACAAGATTTAGAGATCAAGTCGCTGCAACATACTTGAAAAAGCATCTAGATAAAAAGTTATCTATGCATTGGTATGCATATCACTAATAACTGTTAGGTGAGGTGCCGTACATCGGTGGGACCACAGCATCCATTGAAATCCAATTGTCGTATTAAGATTTTCATTTCTCCACCCAAAGAGTGTGAGAGACTCAAAAAATTAATGAGAGCCTTTGTTTATTTTAAATTCTTTAGACCAAATTTTTATGATTACAATCATCTAATTAAATCTTTATTCTCTGTGGTTAATTGTCTTAGCTTCTAACCTTCTAGCTCGAATCCTAGGTATCAACCACTTAACCAAAACCAATTACATATCCTGGCTCAGAAAACCTAAGAATAGTTTTGGCCTTTAGAAATTAAGTCCTGTTCTTGATCAGATTAACCCAATATCATTAGCTTGTCCAGTCCATAGTCAACGAGCTAGACTTGACAAATGGTTGGACATTGATAATTAGGTTAGGTGCTATAAATTGGAGTCCATAGTTGATGAACTCCAATATGTGTATAAGGATATATAGATTGCCAATGATATGTTAATTCATCTGCAACAATTATGAGATAATTAAAGTCACACAACACATGAGATGTGTGATGGATAGTTTGTCCATGGTCATCGTTTGACAATGATCAAGGATATTGAAGAGATTGAGAAGCTCAACGGGACCATGCATAAGAAATTAATAGTGGATTTGATCCTACAATCTCTTTTTGATTCATATGGATAGTTTGTAAAACTATTATGTGAATAAATATTATCACACCTTATCTAAATTGGTGAATATGTTGGTAACTAAAGGATTCTGAAAAGTTTAGAGGTACATACCTGAAAAGCCTGAAGAAACATGGACATGTCTTTGAAAGGTATGTTGAATTGCTCAAATCTAATCTTACGGTTTCCTCTTCTTCTAGTTGAGTGTGAAACTTTAGTGCATGTTACGCACTTCAATATTGGGTTTAAGGTAAGGAAAAGGGCTGAGGAAGGTGAAGTGAATTTTCTTTGAGTCGGCAATGGGGCAAAAGTTGCACTATAGCCGTGGGCACCTAACTTCTGCGATTACTATTTTGGATTTAGTTCTCTATCATTTGCATAGTAATGTATTTGTAAATTTATTTGAGTAAACAGTGAATGCCACTGGGTCTGAGAGATCCAGAAATCAAATAAACCTGAAGTATATAAGTAGTTCCTCGGCTATATCATATATGAGAAGAAATGATTTATCAACTAAAAAAATATGAGCCTTTGGTCTCATTGACTGTTGAGTCATATCTAGTCTGAATCATCTCTTTGAGGGTAAATGACCAAGCAGTCCTTTGTAGGACAAAGGGATAGAACCGCTGAGATACATACCCTTGTATACATTTGATGTGTACGGCCTATTTGATGAGCCAGACGAGGGAGGTTATCTCTACTTCATTATCTTTACCAATGATCAGTCATGGTATAGGTATGTATATGAAATATAAATCTAAAGTTTTTGAAAGGTTCAAAGAATTCAGATGTAAAGTAGAGAAGTAAATCGAAAAAATTCTAAAGGTACTTCGATTAGATCGAGGATGCAATGTCAAATAGAGAATTTCATAGTTATCTCAAAAAAATGATATAGTTTCATAATGGAATCCTTCTAGTACACCTTAGCTCAATGAGATATCTGTGAGGAGGAATGCCACTATATGAGTTAATCTTTGTTTCTTTAGGAGCAAGCTTTAATTTTGAAATTTAAATTAGATTCTCTCTAAAGTTGGTTCTATTACACCGTATGAGATATGGTATGGTGGATAAGTTAGAGGATAGGTCTATGAGAGCTCATTTATGAGGTATGCTAAAAGATTTGGGATGTCATTTTCTCTTCCAGTGGTCATAATATGATTGTGCACAATCATGTTATTTTCTTGAAAAAAATGAGAGGATGAACTCAAAGAAAGAGTCTCTAAAAATAACGAGTCATAAAATCTATACAAACTGTTTATGATGAGTTAGTATATGTAGTACCTCCTCCACTTCGTAGATCTAGTAAGATTTTTCATCCTTCTGAAAGATACTAGGTATTCTTACAGAGGATTAAGAGAAAGTATTTTTTAAAAGAGATTGAGAATATAGAGATGATCCAAAACCTACAACGAGGCAATGTTGGACATCAACATCGAGAAATGGATGTGTAGGTAGCCTTATTGAATGGATATCTTGGGAAGGTATCTATATGCAGTAGCCTATGATTTTTACTTCCAGTGATAGAGATCATACTACGAAGATCCATTCATGGATTTAAGCAAAAATATCAGAGTTGAAATAGTTGTTTTAATGATCTGATCAAATTATTTGATTTCATCAAAAATGAGAGGAATCATGCGTTTACATGAAAGTCAGTGGGAGGGTCCCATGCTAACGTCGATTATGATGTAGTTGCATATAAATTTTCATCAAAATTCTAGTACAAACATCCTATATTTTGAGAATAAAGGTCTATAGAGATAGATCTTAAAAGACATTGGATTTTCACAGATAAGTACATAGAAGAGGTACTGAAAGGGTTCAGCATAAAAACCTCCAAAAAGGATCTATTATCCTCTTGGACATAGGTATATGCCATGCTATGTACTTAATTTGATATATCTTATTGTGAGAGTCACGAGCAAATATTAGTTGAATCTAGGCTGGGAGCATTGGATTGCTATGAAAACATTCCTAGGTGCTT
Source organism: Elaeis oleifera (assembly GCA_000441515.1). Classification (NCBI taxonomy): domain Eukaryota; kingdom Viridiplantae; phylum Streptophyta; class Magnoliopsida; order Arecales; family Arecaceae; genus Elaeis; species Elaeis oleifera. The sequence continues at coordinate 12,895 of KE506363.1, forward strand.
GAGAAGCACTAAAGATTTATTCCTGATCTTTGGAGAAGAGTTAGAGCTAAGTGGAAGGATACTTTGATGTTGATGGTAGAATATCTACATTAGTATGTATTCTTGAGTTATATTGGTTTGGTTTGTTGGAAGGATTTCAAGCAATCGACCAATAGAAGCTGAGTTTGTTGGGAAATGTATCCTAAAGCCAATCGTTTGACGATTGTGCTAATTATAAATATATATGAATTGATAAATAATAAAAGTTATTTGATCTTATTCATCATAAGGTTACATCTTCTAATGAACTTCTATGTTGTAAGAAAGTCCTTAGGACTACTTTGATCGATAAAGGAGAATTTATCGCATAGTCCTTAAATTGGTTCACGATCAAGCGATA
>KE506363.1:110797-121616 GCA_000441515.1 Elaeis oleifera
GTGGGTAGAAGCTATTCCCTGTAGATCTACAAATAGCAAAGTGGTTATAAAATTTTGAAAGAAATATTTTCTCCCAGTTTGGCACTCCTAGAGCAATCATTAGTGATCGAGGGACACACTTTTGCCACCGACCCCTTGCCATATTAATAAAAAAATATAATATCACCTACAAGTTGGCCACACCTTATCATCCTCAAACTAGTGGACAAGTAGAAGTATCCAACAAATAGATCAAACAAATCCTAGAGAAGACTATTAATGCCAATAAAAAGGACTGGTCCTTAAAACTAGTTGATGCACTATGGACATACCGAACCGCCTTTAAGACCAACCTAAGAATGTCTCCTTATAGGATTGTGTTTGAAAACCTTACCACTTGCCTATTGAGCAAAAGCACAAAGCCATGTGGGCCATTAAAATTTAATATGAACTTGGACATAGCCAAAAAATCACAGAAAGCTTCAAATTAATAAATTAGAGAAACTTAGAAATAAAGCTTATGAAAATGCTAGGGTGTACAAGGAACGAACCAAAGTATTCCACGATCAAGTAATTATGAGAAAATCTTTTACTTCTGGATAAAAAGTTCTTTTGTATAATTTTAGATTACACCTATTTTCTGAAAAACTTAGGTCTAGATGGACAGAATCATTCTTAGTTAAAGAAGTCTTCCCAAATGGAGTTATAGAAATTGAAAATCCAAGCAATGGTGCCGTGTTTAAAGTTAATGGTCAAAGATTAAAATCATTCTTGAAACTGCCCAAAGAATCTTTTGACGAAGCCATGGTTCTCTATGAACCAACTTATCTCGATTAGTTTGTTTGCAATATTTTGTCTGGCTGAAGACATTAAACTTAGTACTTCTGGGAGGTAATCTAATTTTTTAAATTAATATCTTTTCTATTGAATAAATAGAGATATCCATCTTTGGGCTTTGGACTTTCAAGCCAACATCACACCAGTTCACTTTCAACATAGAACACATATTTACTAAGTGACATCTTTATTTTTTTTCTTGCATTATATTTTTTCTCCTTCACTAGAGATAATGATATTTAAGTTAGAAGGTAGAAAAATCTTCTAAAAATATTTTTAAAATTTAAAAATATATCTCTTAAAAATCTTTAAAATTTAAAAAAAATCTTTTAAAAGAAAACTTGAATAAACTGTGTCAAGAAAGAGAATCTTGAGCAAAATAGACTAGAAAAAGAATAATAAGAGTTAGAGAGTATTTGCTAAAGACTGTAGCGAATTAAAAAGTAGATTAGTTGGACAGATTTTATAGCAGCCTACTTAGATCATATAAAGGCTATTAGTACTTCTAACTACACATGCACACTGACAAGGCAAAATAGGTGTTGGTTATAAGACCAACTGAGGATTTAATTATCACTTAAAATTAGTGATTGATATACACCCCAATCAAAAATTTGAATTTGAGGAAAGAGCTATCTGTCTAAAACAAAAGTATAAAATACAGAGTATATGTGGATTGCCCTAAGCTTAGTAATCAGATCGTATATCTAAGTCAAGTGTGTAGGTTTGCATCAAAAAGTGAAGGGAAGGTCAGGATGTTCAACACAAAAAAAAAAAGAAAAAAGAAGGCAATATAAAAGCTACCTTAATTCATGAACTTTATTTGGAGGTGTATAGAAAATTAATCGAAATAAGATGATAAGAGAAGATACATTTGTTTTTTACAAGCCAGCACTCAAATACTAAATTAGTCATTACAAACACAAGTATTGTAGATCTTTAAATGTATTTTAAGGAAGTTTCTAATTGTACTGACTATAAAATTTGTTTCTAAAACTCAATATTTAGTTAGAGATACTTGCTAAACTCTTTAACTTTCAATCCTAGATCTATTTTTGTAAAGGAAGATCTTAATGAAATATTATCAAAAAAAAACTTATACTGTATTGTTAAGGAACTAGCAATGAATAAGTTGGAAGGTGTGATAAATATGCTAAATTTACATTAGAAGTATCAATTCTTATGCTAATTAATTTATTTTATTTAAATTTGATATTTTTTTATTATTTTCATATATCATTAGTTGGAAAGTTAGAATCTATTATTTATAAAAATCCAACTCGAAGATTGAGTCCGAGTCTAAATTTCTGGTCAAGCCAAATGCAATGGGTTCATGGTTGGGCACAAAACCAAATGAACTATTGATCCATGACATGATGTACAGAACGTATCACGGTGCACAATGCATCAGCAACTTGGAGCAAGCCAGCAGGGGCAAGGAATTCAAATAAGGCAGTAGCATGTGGTGACGTGAGCAAACACGGGGAAGCGGGTGCACAAGGCGGCAGCATGAGGAAGGAATTCAAATGAAAACCATGTGGCAGCAAGAGGAGGTGAAAAGCAAACCAACATGGGCTACATGGGCTACGTGGAGTACGGCAAGGTGGGAAGAATTTAAAATGCAAACAAGGCATCAGCAAGGCTAGAATGGGAAGAAGTCAGCGGAGCCAAAAATTCAAAAAGCGGAGAAAGAAGGGAACCACGTGTGGGTGGGAGTGGCCGGATAACCCTGGGCTTTGAGAGGAAAGCGTCCCATGGCATTTAAAGTAATAAAAGAGAAAATAGTAAGCTGGGCTTCACACGAGTAAGCTGGGTTCGGATGAAGCTTAAAGTGCGACTTGGGTGTGATGATGCGATGTGCATTATGTGTGGGTCCAAATGCAATTCAAACGGGTTCAGCGTTGGGAACGAAGTAGAAAATTTCAGCAGCGAGCGATTGATGTGAAGAAGGTGTGAGCAGCCCCTGGTGTACGGGCGCGAAGAAAAAAAATAGACATGGGGACAACGCGATCTTTACACGACGCAGATGGCTGGGACGAGCGATAGAACAGAAGAAGAAATTTTTAAAGAAATAAATATCTTCTCCAATTCATTAGTCCCACATCTAAAACATATAAAATCTTTTATCTATCTATGCCTATAAAAAACCCACATACCACCTCTTGGAGATCATCTGATCTTTTCTCAAGCTTTAGTATTTGTCGGTTTTGTTCTATCCAAAACCCTATCTCCACTCCTTCTTGGTCCCTTAGCCCTCTAGTTTCTATTTTCTTACACTCTTCCAACAGACGAGAAGGAGAGTCAACCTGGGGGAGGTTGGCCCAAGACAAGAGAGGAACAGAAGCTAGATTCTGTGAGAGAGTTTTATTTTATTTTTATTTTTTGTTCTAACTCCAAACCCGTTAATGGCTTAGGAGTTAAAGATTTTTGTATCAGAATCTTTATTCAGTAATAAATTAATTTTTTTATTTAATTTCTGTAATTTTAATTTTGTAATAGAATAGTTTAAATTTTACATCTTTTAATTCTGTAATTTTAATTTTTACAAGTTAAATTCCAGCAAGTAGCATAAGATTTTATTTATTTTTTTCGAGCTTCAAATCAAACTATGTTTGGCTAAACAATCCCTTTGAGATTTGCGATGAAGTGAGACTATGAATAGCAGCTTTCTTCTTTGAATTTTCTTTCAAATTTTAGTTTTAGAGTCCTTCTCCCTTCATCTCTCTTGTCAAGAGACTTGATGGGCTATCGTTAGGTCAGAATTCCTTCATAGTCCATGCTTGATTCAGTGCAAGAGGAGATGATTGGTAGAAGGCTCACAAATCTCTAAATTTTTCTTCTCCTTTTTGTATAAATTTTGATGGATTATAGTTGGGTTTGAGTCTCTTCATAGCCTATACTTGGGTAACATAAGAGAAGTGGTTGACAGAAAATGTCTCTTAATTAGGATGAAAGTAAAATGCTTGATGGATCATAGTTGAGTTAAATCTCTTCATGATCCATGCTTGTTCATATTTTACACCTTAATCAAGGAACATTATAAGAAAAATCATAGGAAGCCTCTCTAATTCATTGGTCTAATGGATTCAAAAGTTCTACATCTTTTAGATTATTTATCTTTATAATTAATTAATGTATTGCTTTGATAGTTAGTAATCCAACAAATAATCTCTCATCTTTTTCTTTAAAACTCAGCTGAGCAAATATTTAAACACACTTTAAAAATCTAATTCTTCGTGGGATCAATTCGTACTCATCAGATGTGCTACATTGCACACCGTGCACTTGTGATAAATTTAAGACACATCAGGGGTCGTGATGAGATCACACCATTGGGATCTAAATCCTTGATAGTCCTGATCTAAAATATTTTTAGCCATTGATTCATTAAGTCAAGGATCAATGATATCGGTAAGGCTAGCACATCCTATGTATGCTCAGTGGTGAGGGTGATTGATCTTACAACCACTTGTGTGGCGACTCTAATACAAGGATGTGGGTGCTTATTAGAGAATGAGTTCACTGAATTAACCTGCGAGAGAATATCTGATGGAGTCTTATTTACATGTAGCTGGTTGTTCACTAGTGGGAGTTGTACAAGTGATCCTTTGATATGAGATCACCATGGTACCTTGTGTACAAGAATCCATATTTGGTTCACTTTCTAACTTGACTCTCTGATCCTTGTGTGGGGTGTTCTGGATATGGTGAAGTATGCATGGAGGTTGTGAGTGGTCAATAAGGGATCGATCACTCCTATAAGGGGAGCGAACATCCTATGTGATCTCATAGATTGATGATTTGGAATCTTTAGTTAAACAGGATGATAATTAGAAAGAGGTTTCTAATGTATCATCAATTGAATTATCACCTTCTGATCGAGATATATTTAGATAAGTAATTAGGCTTGACATAATTTTATGTCCATAGCTCATCTGGGGTGTTGTATGACTGAAGGATTGAATTGCACGATAACTTGACACTGAAGGATATTTTTGATATTTTCATCAAATTCTATCTCTTTTGGATAGTTATGACATATTACTAAATATCAATCTTGACTTGTAAACTCACAAGAATTAAAAAATTTAATTCAAAATTAATTAGAAAGAGTCCTAGATAATTGATGCAATTGAGATGATCTAGTCTAATCAGATTAGGATTAGGTCAAGGGCCTGAGTCCATTGCTGGATAGATTTGGAATCCAATGGGTCACACACTTTGAGATTTAATCATGATCTAATTTAATTAAATTTAATATAATTTTAGGTGTTAATTTGATATGCTAGCACATTGTATTAACCCAAGTTCTAAATTAGGTTAGTTCAAATGAATTTGAGCTAGTCTTAACCTATTGCCTTTGATCTAATTAGATTTGGACCTAATTAGATTAGGTCCAATTTATTTGATTTATTTCTTATCTTGAAAGTATTTCAGATGGAAAAGGAGACCTCCATGCCACTAGGTCCATGCCATTTATTTATTGTTACCCATATTTATTGGTGCCTAAGAGAAGGAAGAGTCTTTCTGCATTAAGGCACCTAACCGCCTCCTATTTATCCACTCATTCGTTAATTTTCACATGCTAAATTAATTTAGAGAATTTATGAGGTGTAGAAGAGGAGTTCTTCTATATGAAGGCTCTTCTGTATTAATTAATTCATCGAAGATTTAATTCTCTGCATGGGAATGTGGAGTGTCAAGAGTTGGCGCCCCTTAGGACTCCCTGCCATTCCTCCATCCCATATTTATATGGGACATCCCACATGGGTTAAAATCCTACAAAATTAGTTTTAGGCATGTGATAAGAGAGGAAAAATTAGAAAAAATTAGAGCAAAAAATAAGTAAATTGTGGGAAAAAATAGAAAGAAGAGAGGTGAGAAAAAGGCAAGTGTGGTGTGCTTGTCCTAGAGTTAGATTTTTTTATGTGTTGAAGTACAAAATCAAATCCTAGGTTGTAAGATTTCTAGAGAGAACTCTATTAGCATAGTCTTAATGGAGGAATCGAAGGCAAACGGATGTTGGTGCGATTATTTTTCGAGAAGAAAACTGGCAGCATACTTGTGAAGAAAAGACTACGGCACTGCACCGATTAGGAAGGACCTTGATCATCTTTCATGTTGATCACCATTGGAGGACTTCTACTTTGGAGTCTCATGGAAATCATCATTTTATCATATTTCTTATTTTAGAAAGTATAAATTTCTAACTCTTTGCATGCTTGATTTTGGTTTGTTCGACATCTACAAAGTGATTCTAAGGTTTGAGTTTCGGTCGGTTACTTTTAATTGTTAAAGCTTTTGATATGCATGTTAATTTTTTTAAAATTATATTCATTGCATGACCAAAATTCAATAGTGGTATCAGAGTCACCCTTATTAGATTCGATTAAACAAGTGCCAAAGTTATAGTATAGATTTGATCTGATTCATATAATGCCAATATACTGTATCGATCTTTAGCATCGTCTTAAAATCAAAAATTATTTTTGACCTTATTTGAAGCATGAATTTAAATTTAGTTATTAAATTTAGAATTTGCTATAATATGAAATTTTATGGTTTATGGTAGTTTGATGCTTAAATCATTTTGATTAAGGGTGCATTGTATATACATGCCTAATTCGATTAGGGTTTAGTAAGTTGATTGAACTTATTATATGTTAAGTCAAAATTATTTATACACCCTTTGTGATTCTAGCAATCATTTTTGGCATGATAATATGAATCATATTATAACTTAAAAAGCATGTTGTATAGTATAAATTGTTATATGTATGTTACATATTATGTAGATGTTAGGATGTACTGAGACCAGTCTAAGACCCTCTATAAAATTAATTAAGTTGTAGTATTGGGATTCGCTTGCAAATTGAATGTCGAATTTATTTGATCAATTGGTGTCTAGGTAAGTGTTAAAGGTGGTTCTCTAATTAGGTTCGTTTGCTGGTCTAGCCAACTATGTTGGTGTCTAAGAAAAGCTACGGGGAGCCTCCCACCTACTTACCTGATCAATTTGGTCAATTGAGTTTCAAACTTAGATTGATTAGTGATGTCGACACTACAAAGGTCTTCCTTCATGCTTAGTCAATAGAGTATGTCAAGATCTTAGTGAGCTTATTGTGCTATCCACAAGGTTTACTATAGAAATTGGTATGATATTGACTAAGTACATACTGATGCTTATGGTATATTTGAATAGTGTTGTCTTGTTGTGCTATCCACAAAGGCAGCATTGTTTGAGTATGACCATAAAGGAATGAAGGATTAACTTAACTAGAACACTATAGTTTGTTGTGCTATCCACAAGATTATGAGTAATCTAGATGCAAAAAAAATATTGAGAATTGTATGAAGTATAATTGGTAAAGAATTACCCACCCTTGAACTCATGAATGCTTGTTGTGCCATCCATAAGGTGTTTGTGACGAATAGAGATCTCAATCCCACTTAGAAAACTGATAAGAAGTTTCTCATTTATCATATTAGAGGGCTATGATATTCGATAAAATAGTGGAAGTAATAATTAGATAAAAGATCTAGTCCAGTTATTCTTGTCATTATGAGTTATCCGCTTATAGAGTATTCTTGTTATTATAGATTAACTGCATAATGGCATCCTCACTATCATTACGTGGCATACTAAATGCAAACAAATTGATTGGATCAAATTATGTGAACTGATTGAGAAACTTGAGAATAGTTCTCACATAGGAGAAAGTCTCCTATATACTGGATACTCCTGTCCCGATACGATCAGAGAAGATGCATCCGAGGAGGAAAGAACCACATATAAAATGTGATAGAATGACAGTGTAACTGTCAAATGTATCATGCTTATCTCCATAAATAATGAGCTTCCGAGGCAGCATGAAGGCATGGATGTTCCTTCCATACTCTTTAATTTAAAGGAGTTATATGGAGAACAAAGCTGAACTACTAGATATGAGATATCTAAGCAGTTGTTTTGTGCTAGGATGAGTGAAGGCACGTTCGTGTAAACTCATATTCTTAAGATGATTGATCTGATCACTCATCTGGGATAATTAGATTTCCCAGGGATGGTGAGCTCAGTCAGGATTTAATCGTGCAGTCACTTTCTGATTCCTTCTCATAGTTTGTCATTAACATCCATATGAATAAACTGAATACTAGGCTGCCTGAACCGCTGAATATGCTTAAAATAATAGAGAGCTATTTCAAGGGTGAAAAGGCTCCAGTTCTTCTTATAGATAAAATCTCCAAGAAAAAAGACAAGAAGGGTTCTTAGAAAAAGATGAACTCTCAAGCTAGCATCTTGAAGAAGAAGATGAAGAAGGTCTCCGTCAAGGGTACTTGCTATCATTGCGGCAAGGATGGGTACTGGAAGAAAAATTACAAGGAATACCTTCCAACTTTGAAGCATAAGAAAGCAAATATTGCTAAAAGTTTGTATATGATGCAAACAAAATTATCACTAAGTACTTCAACTTCAGATTTTTGGATATTGGATACTGCCTGTGGCTCATACTTTTACAAATCATTACAGGATGCACAGAAAATAAGGAATCTGAATGAAGATAACTTCGTGCTATTTGGTGCTAGTAGAGAATCCATCCAGACTGAAGCTGTAGGAACCAAGATATTGAAGTTATCTTCGGATAAAGTTTGAAACTGAAGACCTGTTATTACATTCCTAAAATTATCAGAAATATTATTTCTGTACCTCTGTTATTAGAACAAGATTTTAAATAAAGCTAAAAGCAATGGTTGTTCTATTTATCTTTTTAATGAATTTTATGAAAATACTTATATTGATAATGGTCTTTTATTCTTATCACTTAATGATAATGTACTTCATATTGATAATATGAAGAAAAGAAAGAGAGAAGATATGAATGTTACATACCTCTAGCACTGCCTTGATCACATAAATGATTCAATAATTAATAAGTTATATAAAGATAAATTTTTTGATCCTTATAATTTTGAATCATATAGAACTTATAAACTTATTTCATGGGTAAGATGACCAAGACTCCATTTACTGGATATAGAGAAAGGACGAGTGATATTTTGGACCTAGTACATAATGATGTTTGTGGTCTAATGTCAACTCAGGTCAGAGGAGGATACTCCTACTTCATCACATTTATTGATGATAAGTCAAGGTTTAGATATGTGTGTAAGATATGTTTCCTAGAAGCCAATTGTTGGCTGATATATTTTATAATTTTAGAACATAATTTTATATTTATAATATTTTATATTAATAAAGAGCTTTTATTTTTAATTATGTTTATGTGTTCATGATTTATCCTAAAAATTAACAGAGATAATTTTGTATATTCTCAAAGTGTTGAGAATTTGAGACATACATTATTTGTGGTTAGTTTCTAAATACTTCCGATCAAAAGATCATCACGAAGGACAGTGATCAATCCATTCGAGATTGGTGCATGATTCACCTCCCTTATAGGCAGATGAGTCTCGAGTCTGCAGTGTAGGGGCATTGGGGTGATGATGCGGGTAGTTATTAGAGAACAACTTACACTAAGCATGACCAACATAAGAAACCACTTGGATGTCTACTCACTCATCAGTGGTTATCTCGATATTGTAGTGGTGTGAGTGGTCCTTTGACCTGCGGTGTCATCGACTATTCACAGCGAGGCTACTGAGTTTAACTGCACATTCCTTTGATCTCTAGCTATTCGGGCCCTTACTGTGTATGTTGGCTACATTAGGTTCAGATTTGCTGTTTGAAGTAGAATGCATCTAGATGGAATCTATTGACCTTGGTAGAAAAGGAGAAGTCCTATACAATTCACGAGAATGAGTTTAGAAAATCTTTGGCCAAAGCAAGTGTGAATACTGAAAAAGAGTTTTCATGAGATTCATAAATGAATTCGAGTTGAGCCAATCTAGCATATGACTGACGATGGGGTCTAATGAGTTCTCTAAAAGAATAATACTCCGCAAGCCAATCGTATATGGGATGCGATAGGATATTTTCTAAAATTTATCTTTCAGACTCATATAATTGATATTTATATTATTAATAAATAGATCATTTTTGATTCATTATATGCTGCATCTTATTATTTTTAAGATTATAATGAACTCCTTAGGTCTGGGCAGTGGTTTTAGGACTGTGATGAGATCACGCCAGTGAGACCTAAATCTTTAATAGCTATGACCTAAAATATTTTTAGTCATTGGTTCATTGAGTCGGGGATCAATGTTACCAATAAGATTGGCATATCCTATGTATGCTCAGAAATGAGGATGGTTGATCTCACAACCACTTATGAGGTGACACTAATATAAGGATATGGATGCTCATTAGAGAATGAGTTCACTGAATAGACCTGTGAGAGAACATCAGATGGAGTCTTATTTACATGTCAATCGATGATTCTCTAGTGGGAGTTGTGTAAGTGATCCTTTGACTTGAGATCACTATGGTACCTTGTGTGCATGGATTCATATTTTGGTTCACTTCCTAACTTGATTCTTTGATCCTTATATGGGGTGTTCTGGATGTGGTGAAATGTGCATGGAGGTTGTGAGTGATCAATAAGGGATCAGTCACTCCTAATGAGAGGAGCGAACATCCTATGAATCTCATAGGTCGGTGATTCTGAAAGTCTTTGATCAAAGTAGGATGATAATTAGAAAAGAGTTTCTAATATATTATCAATTGAATCATCACCTTCAAATCGAGAATATAAAGATAAGTGGTTGGATTTGACATGTTTTTATGTCCACAGCTCATCTGAGATGTTGTTTGACTGAAAGATTGAATTACACAGTAACTTACCATTGAAAGATATTTTGATAATTTTCATCAAATTTAATTTTTGGTAGTCATAATATATTGCTAGACATCAATCTTGACTTATGAACTCATCAAAATTAAAAGAGTTTAATTATGGAATCAATTAGGAAGAGTCCTCATTGATTGTGACTCTTCGGGTGACCTAATCTCATCAGATTAGGATTACGTCAAAAATCTTGATCT